>PVJI01004579.1:0-29323 GCA_004026765.1 Micronycteris hirsuta | reverse complement strand
ACCACCCCTTATTACTGCGCTTCCTCTCCCTGTTGCTGCTTCAGTGTCTCAGGTCTTCACTGTGGCTCCGTGAGCACAGTGGACACGTGTGTTTTGACCACCGTTGTCCTCCCAGAACATCTCCCCAGTCCAGAGTGGACGCTTGTTGAATGAACCATCTTATCTGATCTTGTGCCCAATATATAAGCTCATTCTCACCAAGGCGCGGTACTTTCATTCAACAGGTGACAAAGCCCATCCAGCTTAAACTATATCAGCAGCCAGTTTGCACGTGACTCCCGTGGAAGTGGCGGCAAATTCCGTTTAAAATTGATCCTGGTCTGGCTGAAGGTCGCAGCTGGAAAATCGCCCCACAATCTCTGACATGAATGCCCTTGACTGAGCTTGTCACTCTTTGAACTCTCTAGTCCTTGGGAATTCTTGGGACGTTTTATTTATTTATTTTTAATACTGAGCATTTGTCTCAAGAATAATAACAATATTTTGGTATGATTTCTAGTTTGCAAACTATTCACATGTATATTAACTTATCTGCCTCACACAGCCTGGCAAGGAAACGAGACAAACCCTCTTACAGTTGAAGAATCGAGACCCCAAAAGAGGAAAGCTTCTGCTGGAGGCCTTACACCCAGCGCCTGGCCAAGGCTGGAAGCCCACGTGCGGGCCCGAGTCCAACCCCAGCGCTCGCTCCTCCATGCGTCCTTGTCAGCTCAGACAATGGAACCAGCAGCCATTGTTCTCCCCAGCAGCAAAGGGTTCACTGGCTGGATATTGACAATGATTTTTAGATAAAATATTGTTGATTGAAAAGCATGTCTTATTTTCCCCTTTTGATTAAAACTCCTTAAAGACAGGGAACTTATTCTTTTCATATTTACATATTTTCACATCCCAACCATAGTTTCACATGCTGCTCAAATGTATGTTCAAAGGAGGCTCAGCCGCATTCCCTGCCCATGGTAAGTGCATTACAAATATTTGTTGAAGGGAATTATTTTTATGTTGCAGGGGAGAGGCCTACTACAGAGCTTTGGGCATAG
This sequence comes from Micronycteris hirsuta, assembly GCA_004026765.1. Classification (NCBI taxonomy): domain Eukaryota; kingdom Metazoa; phylum Chordata; class Mammalia; order Chiroptera; family Phyllostomidae; genus Micronycteris; species Micronycteris hirsuta. The sequence goes on along the minus strand of PVJI01004579.1, from coordinate 28,283 downwards.
CAGACACTCAGTAAATGCTTACAACTCACACAGAGGTAAACACTGCTTCCTTCTCCACGAGGGTGATTCTGCGAGATAGATGTTCTGGGAAGAAGGCTGGCCGCTGAGACCAATTTAAGAGCCTAGATATCTGGGAGAGACAGCTGTGCCTTCATCTGTATATCCCACCTATTCAGAGAAAAAGTATTAATAACAGCAAATGGCAGAAACAGAAAAGAGGCAAAGCCCAGGGCTCAGGCTTTGGAGCACTTAAAAGGCCCTTTTCCAGAGCAGAAACCTTGATTTCATACCCCAATCCTCCTCTATGTGGAAGTGTGCTATGCAGGGAGGGTAGGTCTTTTCGTATCTGGACGACCAGAGCTGGGCACGAGAGGGCAAATCAAGGCAGTGCAAATCAGGGATAGAAGCTTGCGTGCTGACTTGAGAGTCTAAAGACATGAGTGTCTGATTTGGGTCAGGCCCATTGTTAGCCACATTGCCTGGGATATGTCTCTTCCCTTCTGTAAGTCTTAGTATCCTATGGTTACGTCATCTTGGCTCCATCAGGAGAAGGTGCTGAGCTGGTGGTATGAGCATAGATGCTAACTTCCTACTCACAGCTGATTTGGGAAAGGGGGCAAAAATCAAAAAGAACCTGAGCAATAAACACTCACACTTGAAATGTTTTTCTATATACAAGGTGCCTGCAGTGTCCACTCCTGTAGTGCTACTCTTAAATAAGGAACTCTGGGCCTAGGACGAAGGGCGAGCAAGTGTCTGGTGGCAGCCAGCAAGCCTCCCTCCTGTGGCCTGTGATCATCTGTTGGCAAGAAGGAAGGCTTGGCCCTCACAACAGGGAAGAAGCCAGCTCACTCAAGTGGATCTGGGCCTGGGCCAGGAACTAGGAATCCTAGAGTTCCTTTGCTGCCACAGGTGACTCATGGCCTGAGCTGTCATTTGGACCCCAGATGTGGGTGAAGTAGACCTTGAAAGCCATTCAGGGTCAGGAGTTTGTGGACTGTGACCCAGAACAGAACTAGGAGGCTGAGCACACCCAATGAGGGGGTGACCTGACAGAAGGGAGTGTCATTTTAGAGCAGTAAGGTAGGCCGTCCAGGAAGGTGGCCTAGGATAGGGGAGGAAAGAGAAGGAGGGCTTACTGGAAAGTTCAGGGCAGCGATACCACTCAGTGCTTTTTCTCTACCCTGACGCCATGCTGGAAAGTTGGGCTTGGTTCAAAAACTACCTAAAGGTGAAAGGACTTCCAAGAGTGTCTGTTCCTACTCTTCTACAAAATGTGGGGAATGAGGCTCCCTAACATTAAGTGACTAGTCCGAGGATTTGCCGCAGTCACAGGCAGAGCTGCAAGGAGAGCTGGCTCCTGAACTGGTCTCAGGGCCCCTCCTTCACCCCGCTCCGACGCGACAGGATGCTGTGGAGCCAGTGCTGCGTGGGGCTGGAGGGCAGCCAAGTCTAGAAGGACAAGAAGAAGCATGTCAGAGGGCATCCGATGAAGTCAGAAACACACACATCGGCATCTAGGAGGATGACAGAAGACTGTGGAAAGAGAGAAAGACTGGGATTAGACAAGGAAGGGCAAACTCTGAGAGTTGCTTAATACATCAAGGGCGACATGAATAACTTGTTCGGGACCTACTATAGTCCTCATTGTGATAGAACAGGAGTAGTCATTCATGCAGGTGTTTCTCTCACTAACTGCTCTCACCTGGCTACCGAGTTCCTTGGGAGCAGGACCTATGTACTTTATTTTTCCTTGTCATCCATCATACAATCCATGACTCAGTTAATGTAGAGGAATGAATTAAAGCACATATGCACACATGAATGAATGAATGGTCAGTAGGGGTTATGGGGCAGGACCTTCAGAGTTCCATCCTCAACTCTGCCACTTACCAGCCACACACCTCGGGCCAGGAACTGAAAAGTAGGAGTAAGGACGACGCTCACTACATAGGACTGTGTGAGGATTAAATGAGACCAGGGGTATAAAGCGCTTAATCAATATTAGCTATTTTTAGGATGGCTCCCTTTAGGAAGCAGAACCAAGGGGGGAGTTGAATTAGATGAGCTGGGAAAATGGCTTACAACCCAGGGGGAGTTCAGGCTTAGGTGTGTTGTGTGCCTTAGTTTCCCTCCTCACCCCAACATTCCTCTCCCCCCACGACCATAAATTTGGAAACCACCTGATCTTTACTTGAGAAGACCTTCACTTGAATCTGCCTGATCTTTATTTAGGAAGATCTTTATTTGAGGACCAGGGCAAACGTGCCTGGCTCCAGCCTATGCTGTCACATAAATCCTTGCATTAGAGCATAACATAAACAATAAACATGCCTGCTTTTATGATTCTGTAAACGATGACACTTCAGACTCCATGGCACCTAGAAGCAGCAGGTCATTTGGGGCCTTGGCCGTCTTGAATCAGGTCACGCAATGATGATAGGTGTCTGCATCGCACACCTGCTCCTACGGCTCTCCGGAACAGGGTAACAAGAGAGGCCGACGAAGGTCAGTCTTCTGTTCTGACCTCCTCTCCTCCTAAGCTCTAGAGAGCCCTAACTAATATACAGGGAAAGCACATGTCTCCTTTTGGCCGGGCATAAGAATACGAAAGCAAATAACCAAGCAGAAAATAAGAAAGATATATTAGAACTAAATCCTAGAGGTCCTCACATGCCAGACTATAGAGGGTTTTAGGCTTTCTCCAGGATCTAATGAGGGAGCTGTTGAGGGCAAGGATATAACCTGATTAAAACTCTGTTTTCAAAAGATCATTTGACAGATGTGTTCAGGAGAGAACTGGCATGAATTAGTAAGGGTGAGGGGAATTAAGAAGAGCCACTAGAGCTACTAGGGGCAGAGGGCAAATGAGAAAGAGAAAAAACATACTAGTAACCTCTGAGAAGTCCTTCCCTGATATCTTATTGGCTAGAACCAGGTCATGTGACCATATCTGGCTGCAAAGGAGGATGGGGAAGTCAGCATCTGAATTTTCTGTATCTCTTGTACTAACTCGGGTCTACTAATAGGGAGGGAAAGATTGGGGAATGGCTGGGGGCTGGGGAGCCAGCAGTGTCTGGCCACAAATGGACCAGACAACAGGCCTCTGGAGATGGGGGCCAGGGCCATGGGGGTGAGGAGGACAAGAATTCAAGAGACTGTGGAAGTCTATCAGCAGGACGTGGATGAAACGGAAAGGATTAAGGAAAGGGGGGAGTCGCAGATCACCCGGGATTTTGAGCCTGGATAACCAGGAGAGTGGTGACCTGTGAGCAGAAATAGGGGCGTCCAAGGAAGAACGGGGGTGCTGGGGGACAGAGAGGTGATGAATTTTCTGGGATTGAGATTGAGATGCCCGTGGAACATTAGAGGGAGACAGCCGGTGGGAGGGCTCAGGAGAAGTCCCGGTGTCACAGCCCATCTGTGTAAGTGCTAAGGTTACACAGGGGGCACTGGCTGCGCCCAGGCAGAGGCCTTCTAGAAGGGGCAAGTTGGAAAGACGCCTCTGAACAAAAAACGCCGTGGCTCACAAGAAATGAACAAGGAGGGTCATGTGGAGTGGGGATGTGTGCAAAGCCAGGGGAGGACCAGAGGACAGACTCTCAGCTCTCGGGGAGAACTAACTCACCTCAGAGATGAAGACAAGCTGTGACCGATGAGGTCTGGCCAAGGTGGGAGGGGAAAGGTTGCTGGTAATGGCTGTGGACATCGAATGAGTAGCTTGGATCTCATAAAATAGAGAGCACTGGTGACTTTTCTTGAACTGGAGAAAATGACAAAGTGGTGTCTGAAAAAAATCAATCTTGTGAGTACTTCCAGGGCTTATTGCCTTGTGCAAGACACTTCTCACTTTGGAAACATAGAATTTCCTTCCATTATGTTGATCTTCAGAGTGAAAAAATAAAAAAACCTTTCCATCTCTTCCACTATCATGCTCTTAAGGAGGGTAAGGAAGATTAGACCCCATGGCAGACAAGGAAACTGAGATTCAGTGAAATTAAAAATACCTTCTTTGGCCAAATAAGCACAAAAAAGGATGTTTAACATCATTAGTCATTATGGAAATGCAAATGATAAGCACAGTAAGATACAACAACATCCCATGAAAATGGCTAAAATTTAAAAGACTAACAAGGCCAAGTGTTGGTGAAGATGTTGAGACACTGGAACTCTCATATTATAAAGATGAAGTGTGAAATGGTACAGTCAGTTTAGAGAAGGTTGGTGATTTTCTGTTGTTTTGGTTTTTTAATATATGAAGTTAAACATACTCTTAACATGTGACTCAAGAATTCTATTCCTAGGAGAAATGAAAACACAGGTCCATACAAAGATGCATGTGCAGTCTGTCACAGCTGTATGCACAATAGCCCAAATTGATAAACACACACACACACACCCCAATGTCCACTAACAGGTGAATAGACAAAGACTCTGCGGCGTATCCATACAATGGGCTGCTACTCAGCAATAAGAGGAACAGATACTGACACAAGCAACACCATGCATAAACCTCAAAAACACGCTAGAGAAAGAAGCCAGGCGCTACAGAGAACGTAACTATAGGAATCCTTTTAGATGAAGCTCTAAAACTGGCCACAGTAATTTATAGTGCGAGAAAGCACATCAGCGGGTTCCTGGGGTGGTGGCGGGAGAACTATCTGGGGTGATAGAAATGCTCTCTTTCTTTGATGGGGTGTATTTGCGTGGGTGCATATACATTTGTCAAAGCTCATTGAATTGAACTCTTAAACGGGTGTCTTATTTATTTATAAAGAGAAGGGAAGGGAGGGAGAAAGAGAGGGAGAGAAACATCAGCGTGAGAGAGAAACATTTGTTGGTTGCCTCCTGTACGTGACTTGACCGGGGACCAAAGCTGCAACATAGGCATGTGCCCTGACCAGGAATCAAACTGGTGATCTTTTGCTTTGTGGGACAACGCCTAACCAACAGAGCCACACTGACCAGGGCTTTCCTTCCTTCCTCCCTTCCCTTCCTCCCTTCCCTTCCTCCCTTCCCTTCTTTCTTCCTTCTTTCCTTTTCCTTTCCTTTTCCTTTTCTTTTCTTTTCTTTTCTTTTCTTTTCTTTTCTTTTTTCTTTTCTTTTCTTTTCTTTTCTTTCTTTCTTTCTTTCTTTCTTTCTTTCTTTCTTTCTTTCTTTCTTTCTTCTTTCCTTCTTCCTTCCTTTCTTCCTTCCTTCCTTTCTTTCCTTCTTTCCTTCTTTCCTTCTCTCTCTCTCTCTCTCTTTCTTGGAGAAGGAAGGATGAAATGAGGGAGAGAAAATGGGTGCATTTTTTGTATGTAAGCTCTATCACAATAAAATTGGTTTAAAGAGAAAAAGGAATGTAACTTGCTTGCAGTCACTCAACAAGTGAGTGCAAGAGTCAGTACTACAGTCTCACCAGGGCTGCTCTGGGCTTTAAAGCGGAGTCTATGCATCAGCTGAGGTGGGCTGGCTGGCATAAGTAAGGGAGGAAATGGGGGGGCCTACACAAAGACATCAGGGCCAAATCAGCCTCCAGAGAGCAGGAACAGAAACCAGCCAGAGAGTAACAGCTTTTAGCGCCAAGGAGCCATGGAAGGGAGCAGGGGTAGAGAGGGAGGTGGGAGGTTGCAGGACAGTGGCAGTGAATGACGCCTTTTGCCAAAGAGTTCCACAGAGGCAGTAGCTTCTCTTTCTGGAGGCTTGACCCAAAATACTGCCCAGTTTCCTGTAAGAGGAAAGACCAAGGTCTCTGTAAAGTGGATTTTTATAGCAAGCTCAAGAGTCTGAGGTAGAAGGGCGGTTCTCACCCCTCACCGGCCCCACCCCTGTGAGCTTACTTGATTTATTGGGTTCCCCAAGGGCAACTGGTATTTGTTGTCTTCATCTTCTTCCCATAAAAGGGACCTACATTGGAGGATGTCAATCTAAAAGCTAAGCTTCTTAGTGCAATTCTGTAAAAAAGGAAAAGTAAGACAGCTCTACATTCCTTTGTGTTTCTAAGTGTCATAATTGCTACAGAGGAATATACATCCCCGCCTTAGTTCATGTACAGACAGATCTTTTTTTCCATTAAAACGGACCCTAATAACCCAGCCTTGTTAACTTTGCTGCCAGGGCTTGGCCCCTCCAGGGGAATGTGGGACAGGGTGGCAGCAGGCTGCTGACTCGTTCATTTGGCTTGTCCTGTTTTCACATATATTTGCTAACAAGGTGCTTGACCTCTCTGGGCCTGTGTTACTGTCCACCGAGGGCATCGGGTTGGATCAAACCCCTGGGGATCTTGAGGTCCTCCGACTCTGACTGTAACTTCGACTTGTCACTTGACTTTCAGGGCTGCGATGCCGCAGCACAGTGCCAAAAGTCTAGTGATGCCATGGGCAGGCTCCCGTGCACTTGTTAGGCACCAAAAATGTGCAATTCAATACATTAAAAAGGTCCTGGGGAGAAACACCAATAGCATGGTTCCTTTCCTTAGGCCTTATGATCTACTTAAAGCCACAGCGGTCTTGGGCAAATATTTGAGAATAATTACAAGGGCGAAATATTTAGCTGAATGAGTATATATCCAAGATCTTTGACAATAAAGATTTTTGCCACCTTACACGAATGTGAGGAGTGCTGCTAAGGAGAGGAGGCCGGTGACATTAGATCACTGCACGTTTGGGATTGTGGCATGTAAGGGCTTGGGCTACTTCATGTATAATACAGGAACACTGGCCCCAGAGAGGGCCTTGATGTAGCAAGGCATTATTTTTTACTTCGTTATCTTTAAAATAAATCTTCAGTGGATTTATTATTAATACCACTGACCATGATAACACTGAAAGGCAGGGTTTAGAGAAATGAACACTTGGATATGACCGTCATCTTAGTCACCAGCACAGAGCTGTCACCAATCTAGCCAAAGTTTGTCCTCTCCCCGATAAATCACCCGCCTGCTGCTCTGAGAGGCACAGGCTTGGCTCCAGGCTCAGGGCTGTGCCAACTCTGCCAGGGGTCAGAACCTCACATCAACTGAAAGTTCATAACCCAGAAGGCCATGCATGTCTGCGGCTAGTCAATGGCGCCGGGGGGAGCCCTCCGTTAACTTCTCCACGGTGCAGGGGAGCACGCTGCCACGGAGACCTGCTTTCAGCCCCGTTTCCTTACCCGCTCCTCTTCCCTGTTCTTCTTCGAATGACCTCAGTCCAAGCAACCACCACTTCTGCAACCACATCTGATATGAAACACGCAGTCACAAAAATCTCAGCTCCCACTGGAAACAACCAGCATATGAGTCAGTGCAGAAATAAAAAAATCTATTTAAAGACCAGCACACGGCAAGGATATATGTTGGCCCCCATCAAAAGCTGCGTGTTCAATGGATTAGTTACTCATTTTGAATTTTTTTCATATTTTTCTTCTGACAAAAATGCCGTAAAACAGAGTTACCTCACTTAAAGAAATGAGACATAAATGACAGGGATTTGAAATTATTTCATCAACTTGATTTTAATTTCTTACTTGGTTTCTCATTACGTACCACACTGAAAATGTAAACTTTCTCATGTACAATGTTTTCCTTTTTGGTAAATTCGAAAAAGTTGTTTTAGTTAATAAAAGAGCTAAGATTTTTTTTTTGAAAGAATTGAGCAGACAAGGCTAATTGTTTTCAAAATGAAAACTGCTTTATTTTCTTTTTAGATTTAAAAAATATGAACTCCCTGTAAGAAAAATACACACTTACACACTCACACACACAAGTTCAAGTTCTCAGTGTGGGTGTCACATCCCATCACCTGGGAGCTTTAAAAAATCCTGAAGCCTGGGCCCCACCCCCAAGAGATTCTGATTTAATTGGTCTGGGCTCGGACCTGGGTAATAATAGTGACTTAAGAGCTCCCCAGGTGATTTAAATACACAGCGAGGGCTAACAGTGGATCTGCAGATGGGCATAAAGCCTGGAGCTGACTCCTTTTGATTTTCAGTAAGGTCCACCAGACGAGTCCTTGATGTGGGCTTTGGGGACCAGGTCAAGGAGGGAAAACCTGTCAGGGAGCATCACCACGGGTGCTCCAGGTGTCCACAACCAGAAGAGAACATCACCTGATTGTCCTGCCTCTGGGATCAAGTTTTTAAGAGGTGAGTAGTGCCGTTTGTCCTTACCACCTAGAATCCCAAAGAGGCCCAAAAGCAAACGTCTAGGCAGCATGTAAAACAAGACTCCAGGGAAGCTGAAATGGAAACTGTGAAAGAGGTGGTGGATGGGGAGATGCGGGAAATTCCACAGTGACTCCAGCGCACTGGGGCATCTTCCTCAGCTCGCCCGCCTACCAGCAGAGAACACTCAGCTACACCCAGAGCTTCTCCCTTCGGTGGACTTGACTGAAGGCGGGGCTAAAGGGCTTAGAAACACAATGGTCTGGTAACGTGGAAAGGATGCCTGTCAGAGGGAAAGGGTGGGGTGGGGGCGCTAGAGATGGATTCTAAGACTGGAAGAGTCTGAGAAACCCCCGAGCCTCCATGTCTCCGACACTGCCTGGAATTAGACAACTGTTTCAAAAAATGGGTCCCCTCCATTTTTCACTGAGCAAGATGATAGTCTGAGATCATTAGAGAAAAGCACTAAGAAACTAGAGCCATAGACTTCATCTGGTTGGAGCCACACACACAGTGAGGAAAACATGTGCGTACTTTGAGTCATTTCACAGTTGTTCACCACACAGTCTGACTTCATAAAAACCTTCTTTAAATGTCTATGCCACCCTCCACTCTAGTCCCTTACCTATTCTCACTTTTATCCCCAGAAATTCAGCTCTGGCCCTCAGCATACGAATCCAGCTAAACCAGCCCTAGACTTAGCCATCCCTGATGCCCATCTTTGAAAGCAGGTCAGTGATTATGTATTGTAATTAGCATGTCCTTGAAGTTTCACAGCTACACACATACCCACCAATATGAGAGAGAAATATTTATCAGTTGCCTCCTGTACGCAGCATGACCGGGGATCGAACCCACAGCCTAGGTATGTGTCCTGACAGGGGATCAAACTTGCAACCTTTTGGTGTATGGGATGACACTCCACCCACCTGACCCAGCCTATATGTATGTTTCTATGCTGTATATAAATCTGTGCTTTATAAATAAGAAAGTATGATTTTTTGCCCCAAAGAACTAATTTCACCCCCTTGAGGATGACATCACTCCATTTAGAATGCAGGGTCTTAGTCAACAAGGAATTGCTTTTGCCAGTGATTGGTCTGGGTTTGGTGTCTGATCTAGTTCTTGCCAATGAAACAGGAAGGGATCCTGTTGGGAAAGACCTTCTTCCTTGATCAGAGAGATGTGAAGAGAAATGGCCTTTAGCCCCCTGCTCTTCCCATTATGGTCTCTTCTGTGAGGAGTAATGACTTGGAACTACGGCCGCTGTCTTATAACCATGAGAATGGTAGACAGGAAAAGCCCAGGCGCCATTGAAATCATGGGCCACTGAGCAGTTCTAAGCACCACTTGCTTCCAGACTTGTTAAATGTGGCCTATATCCTTTAAGCCACTATCAGCAGGATACTCTGGGACTTGCAGCCTAAAACCTCCTAACTGATAAATGGGATTTCTGTTGCTGAGAAAGAAGCTTTTCACCCAATAGCATGTTTGATGGAGGCAGGCTTGAGCAAGAAGGGCAGAAGGGAGGTTAGTTTGGTGGGGTCACAAACACTTGGTCATTAATAAGGAATGTCGTTCAGGCACCTTGGGAAGCCATGCGGACAGGCTGGCCACTGCAGCCGTGTGCGAGGTCTCCTTCAGGGGAATGGCCCACAGCAGAGCACTAAGATTAGCCCAAACCCTTGTTTCATATGAAATAAATGAGGTGTTTTCAAGCGCAGAGTGTTCTCCTGAGAGTGCTTTCCCAGAAATGAAGTGCCTTTGGTCTCGGCTCACACATCCGACACAGTGAATCAGGCCCTGAGGCTGGGGGCTTCTGCAGCAGGAAACCCCTATGGGACTCTCCCAACCCTCTTCTCTCTGGCCCATCCGTCGTCCAGTGGGAGGAGGCGCGACACCCCCAGGAGTGGGTGGGGGAGGCGACATGACAGGCCATGCTGTGTGTCTGCCACCAGTCTCGCGGCTGGGGCTTCTACCACAAGGCCAGCTCCAACTCCGAACTCGGGCGGCAGGTGTGCTGGGACCCGTGAAACCGAAGAGCTGAAGCAGACCTAGAGAGCGAGCGCCAAGGCCCACTGTATTTATAGAGTAATACTGGGGGCCCAGACTGGTGACCCCGGGGAGTTAGGGGGCCAAGCACCACTTTCCCAGATGTCAAGGATTACTCAGGTAACAGAGCAAGGGGCTGGCAGTCCTGGGAGCAGAGGTGCTGTCTCCCGACCCTCAGCCCGGTGGCCTTTCCTAGCACTCTGGGGCTGTAGCTCATTTGCCCCCACCTTGTGTTGTACTGGGATATCTTAAACTATCATTTACATCTGCTGCCATTTAACTATTCACCTGTTTATAGCTTATCTTCCCAACTAAATTGCAAGCTTCTCAAAATCTGGGATCTTGATGCCCCGGCCCTGGGACCCCTTGTGGCACACATAGCACACGACATCACACACACCAGACGCTCAGCAGTCGGTCCACTGGATATCTCAGCAGCTGATGCAGGGAAGCAGCCAGAAGTAACGTCACGGGCTAGTGAGATGTTGAGGGACCTTTTGAACCTTGTTCCTATTCTTTTAGGTGGGGCTACGAGAGGAGACAAAGGAGAGGCTCAGGGGAAAGCACAGTCTCATGCTAACAGGTGCTAGAGATGGGGGCACAGTACTTCACGCAGGGTCACAGGGAAAGACACCGGGGTGGTCAGGAGGTAGGAGACAGGAGCAAGGTGCAGGTTTCAGCCATGACCTTTATCGGTGGTTTTGTAGGAAAGGCAAGGCTGGGCAGGGCGGACAGCCTAGGACTAAGTAGTTGGAATAATGTCAGTGAGCTTCCAGCCATAGGGTGGCCTCCAGTTGCGTGGTACCTGGCACTGGGATGATGAGGGCAGAGGGACATTGTCTTCTGGAGTGGATGGGCCCAATGCGGGATTTGGCTCTGGACTGGTTAGTTTCATGTCAAAGGCATGTGCCTGGCTGAGTACTTGGCTATCCTTAGTCAGAAAGGATTTTTAAGATGTCAAATGTAACAATATGCAAGAAAAAATATGTATATATGTATACATAAAGTATATTTATGTACATATATACATGTATATGTTTATTTATACAGACATGCACACTACACATCTCCTCTGGAAGGACTCACTACTCCTTAATCCCCCCCGACCTATAAGTGGGAATGTCCACAACACCCCTAGGATTCCCTCCCCTTTACCCCCTGGTTAGAAGTGATGCTGTGCATTTATATGAATATCAGAACCATATGATTCTAGGGTTAGACAGTAGTGCTCTCTATATTCTGACTCATATTCAAATCTCCCCTTATAAATACTTCCTTTGAAACCATCTCCCCTTAGCTAAAGGAGAAGTTGAGGAAGAGGGAGGGTCCAAAGTGTGGCCTTGAACCTGAGTCAAGAGCCCAGTCCCACTACTCTGGGAGTGCCCCTTGGGATTCCCACCATTGAAGTCTTTCTTCTCCGCAGCTCTTCCTCATGTTTCCTTCTTGGTGGGCACTGAGCAAAGCCAGCTATTCATGTGGTTTCTGTTCGTGGTCTTTGGCAATGCAACACCTGCTGTGATGCTGAGATGGAATTAAGGGACATATTTGTCAACAATAAAAATATTAAATAACTTTGTGCAAGCGTTTGGTGGGCTGAGAAGAGAGGAGGAGGCGTGGTCCGAGTAATGGTAGTGTGGAAAGGGCACTGGACCCTTGCTCTGGCTCTGCCACGGACTGGGAAGCTTCAGGAAAGTCTCTTCCCGTTCATTTCCTCACCTTCAAAAGATGCAAATGGATATGAGATTGTGAGGTTTGTTTCCTGGTTCTATTCTGAGGCTGCAAATTTGGGGAAAAGAATGAAGAACAATGAGGCAGTAGCACTGACAGCAATGGTGACAATTATAACAAATACCATGTATTGAATGTCTCCTATGAACTCGGGCACTTTTCTATGTGCTTTCTGTGTTCAGTTCATTTAATCTCACAGTGACACTAAGATGTGGGTAATGACATCAGTCCCCATTGCAGATGAGGAAGCTGAGACCCAGAAAAAAAAGCACTCAAAGTTACATTTTGAGTAAGTGATGCAGCCAGGCTTTGAGCCCAGATGGTCTGAATGTGCCACCGGGAAGGCTGGCACTGGTGCCCCAGCCCCTGTGAAGGAGCTGGGGGGCTGTTCCATCCAGCCACCGCCACAGGCAGTGGAGGCCCAGCCGCTGGGTTCCCAGGGCTGGGGAACAGCTCAAGGCCCAGCAACCAGCAGAAAGAGGTGGGGAGAACGAGGAGGAGGAGGCTGGCTACGCCTCTGTTTAGGGCACACACATACCTTGCTGATTAGCAACGATGGGAAAGGAAACACACACTGAGGGCCCTTGACAGCTTAATGGGGTTTTAGAAAAATACACATCTATATTTTTTTTTTTTTTTTTTTTTTTTTTTAAAGTTTTTTTTTTTTTTTAGAGAGAGGGGAAGGGAGGGGAGGGAGACAGAGAGGGAGAGAAACAGCAATGTACGGTTGCCTCTCACATGGCCCTCACGGGGACCTGGCCCGCAACCCAGGCATGTGCCCTGACTGGGAATCGAACCGGGACCCTCTGGTTCCCAGCCCGCGCTCAATCCACTGAGCTACACCAGCCAGGGCCACATCTATATTTTTAAACTTTTTTTTTCCATTCAAACATTTTTAGCTTCAAGTTCTGGACTGAAATAGCAACTATCTTAGATAACTCTTCATCCTTGGGCTCCCACGTTTGGAAAAGGTCTTGGCTCAGCCTGGGTAGGAATGAGAGAGAGAAAATACAAGCCTAAAACAGCATCTGGCACATAGGTAGTAGACACTCAACTGATACTATATGGGCGGGTGGGTGGACAAGTGGACGGGTGGGTGGATAGGGAAAAAAAGAAGATATGATTATCCATGAGATTCTCTGAGAATTCAGAGCAGCCACTTCCGAGGAAATATACTTATTCTGCTTGCCAATGTCCAAACCCAGGGTCATAACTGAAGGACTGACTGTTCACCAGGGTCTGGCCTCTAAGAAACAATTTAAGCTAAGCTTAGAGAAAGAAGGGCACTCACAACTCAGTTCCTGTCTGCTGTCCACTCTGCTTACATCTTCTGACTGCTCTGGATCACTCAGATCTTTCCTAAGCACACTGTGGCAGATTCCATAGTCTGAGTGGACCACTATCCATTTCAATACCCTTTTGCCTTGCCTTCCTGTACCATAGAGGGTAGAAAGAGAGATACTCAAATTCTTGTCTTGCAAATAAGGGCTGGTTATCCCATTCTGGCTGATCCAAGTACAAGTCCTGGAGGAAGGCTTCCCACCAATATAAATGGGCTAAGCTTTGTCCATCGTTTACCCCTTCTCCTTAACTGGAACTTGAAACAGTGCTTGGAGGGACAGCAACCATTTTGTGATAAACAGGGCAAATGCCTTGGGCTAAGGATGTTCAAGCAGGAGGACAGAATAAGTGGGATCCCCAATGGCCTCATTGAACTGCCACGCCAGCCCTGTGCTCTTCCCCCTGGTCCATTATATGAGAAAAATGAGCCCCATACTTGTTTAAGCCATTGGTTTAGGGTTTTCTGCTGCTCCCTGCCAAACACAATCTTAACTGACATATAGGTCAAGCATTTTAGGCCTGTACACCTTTGTGCATGTGACTCTCCCAGCCTTAAATGCCATGCCCTATCTTCTCTTCTAGTGAACATTTACTTTTCCGTTCATCTTAAAGCTCTGCAGACTTCCCTGAGCCCCTCTCTTGCCTCCCCGACTGCTCTCTCTTCTGTATTTCCATATTACGTCTGGAGACCGTTTCTCTTCAATGTCATTCCTCACCCATCCCATCCCACCCAGAACCTTTCGTTTCTTCCTATCTTGGGGTTTCATCCACATTGCCTAAAGACACGCTCAGGTCTCCTCGATCTCGAACAAAGTTTGGTTTGCTCTTGCTGCCCCTACAAGCTACCCAGTCTCTGCCCGTGCACTCTGGCCAACTCTCCTTGCTTTTCCTCCTATAGGGAAGGTGGTAAAAAGGAAGGGACTTGAACAGGCCGGGATCCCATTGCTCTCCACCACTTACTGATCACGCACCTTTGGGCACCTGACTCTGAACTGCTGGACCTCCATCAGCAGTACCTTGAGAATGATCATCTCCGTTTTGTAGAGCTGTGGGGAGAATTCAGTGTGGCCATGTACTCAAAGTGTGTGGCACAGAGGAGGTGCAGGATGAGTATTAGTTTCCTCACCATTTTTATGTCCTTTCTTCCCCCCTGCCTCCCTTCCTCCCTGTCTCCCTTCCTCCCTTGCATTCTAGACACTTGACTAGTTTAAGAGACGCAAGATGAATTACGTGTGATTTTCCTCCTTTCGTCCCTGCTCAGTGTGACCTACACCAGGCTTTAATCCTTCACATGTTTTCAATTCCAATAGTTTACATCTCAAAGATCTCATCCACTATTGCAACTTTGTGCTTCGGTGCATAGTGAATCAATCACATCCAAATGCGCAAATGTAGGGCTGACTCCTCCCCTAGATAAGATGCCCCATCCCTAACGCCCTGGAGACATCTTGCCCTGCAGGTCCTACAGTCAGCCTAATTCTTCTTCCTTCTAAAGCAGGAACACTTGATAAACCTATTTTTGTGTCCAATGTCCCTGAGGGTAGTAAGGGACAGGCATGATGAATGGCACTACCCTCATCAAATCATGGCAGCTGTTGGACACAACACATTCTCTCTTAACAAAAATGAAGTAAATTGTTAAGGTGTTCAGTTGTGATGCTGTGTGTGAACCAGTGAAATGGAATCGGAGTCTCTTGCTGATATCGCAGACCTTGGCTCCCAGCGAGAAAAAAAGATGGAAACAAGGTAGAGCTGAGCCTGCGTTTGTAGTCTTGTGCCTATTTGAGGAATTCTGCCATCTTGGGAGAACTCCATCATGATGCACAGAGGGAGCACACTTATCGGTTCCCTTCGGGTTGAGCCTCAGGCCTTGGTAGTCCTTAGAAACACCTCCCCCACATCTCCACTTAGATTTTTTTTTATGCCTAGTTTGCTCCAAACAGTCCCAGGTCTCTGCGGCAATAACCTTGGAACTACTACAGGTCACTTGGTGGAGGCTTTCTATGGAAGGCCCCAGCCCCCGGGGCCTTTCTCTCTTCTTGGAGGAAAGGACCTCTTGCCACTGGCCAGGCCCCTTGCTCGGCTCCCCCAGCTGACCCACTGAAGAAGGGCAGAGGGCAGAAAATAACTCATGAGAACCAAAAACAAAACCCCGTTGGAACCACAAATGGAAATGGCTTAGGGAAAAAGCGTCCTGGGATGCTTGCACTATTAATAAAGCCATGTGTGCCTCAGCCCTCTTCTCCCGGGGAGCAGGCCAGGCCAGGCCAGCTCAGGGACAGGCGTGTTCATTCTGGGAATGACCCCGATTTACCAGATTAAATGTGCCCCAGACCCTGTTCACTCTGCAAGCTCCTCCCAGCACATGCATGCACACACATGCACACACACAAAACTTCCTATCAGTCTTCTAGGCACTACCTTACCTTTAGCCTCTTGTTGGTCCCAGGAGGGGAAGAAGGCACGAGAACAAAAGGTGGTGTACAAGGGCTCAGGGACTTCTGAGGACTTGGTTGGAGGTTGCTAGGTCTTTTTATTTACCTCCTATGACCCAAGGAGACTGACCCACCAGGTCTTGTGCTGTGGTCCCATCAGACAGACACATACACTTGCTCAGGAGGCTCAGATTAGCAGGAAGACAATCCCTAGAACTTTCTTTCCCCAAAGTTGTCTGCTGTGTTCAGCTTGAGCAGCCAATAGATTTATAATTTCCACTCCTGGCTTGAATTTTCCACCACTTCTCTCTCCCTCACTACTCCTCCCCCAAGTCCTGCCCCAAGATCATGGAAACCCTAGGGAATATGCTGGAATGGACTGCTGCTCGCAGCTTGGAAAACAGCATGTGAACTAATTAGCACCTCTCAGCCGTGAAGAAGCTCTGAGTCACAGACTCATAATCGAGGTCTGAGAAGGAGATGGGCCGCACAGGCCATCCGTCCAGCCCCGAGCCTTCAGACAGAGAAGGTGTCAGGCCTGTTGTGTAGACGAGGCTACTGATACAGCAGAAGCTCTGGAGCAACGCTAGGTTGGTCTGCCTGGCTGCTGGATTCACTTGCTTCCCGAAAGTGTCCAGCCTTGGGCTTTGTCCTGGCTCCTTACCTCCTGATTCCCACTAAACCAACCTGCGTGGGGCGGGAGGGGGATCTGGTAGAGGCATCACATCCCAATCATCCCACCATCCCAACATTTAGTTTGGTCAGGGAACCCTACTGCTCTCAGTTGAATTCAGGAATAGCGTATGTTTTTATTAGCATAGCCAGGAGATCTCCATTCAAACCACCGCACGCATTATGGAAGACAGTGTGCATAAACTTCTGTTCTGTCCCTTGCCAGTGGGATGGTTGAGCTTGGGCCACACATATAACTTCTTGGAGCCTCAGTTTCCCGATCTATATAATGTAGATACTGTTAAGCTCTATATTCCTCAAACGGCCAAATAGATGGTGGTAGCAACCGTTCTGCTTTGCACGTGGTAGATGTCTGTTTTTCTCACCCCTTAATTCCACAAGCACAGCTTTAAGTTCACAGTCGGTGTAGAAAATTATTTCTTAAAGAAATGAACAATGAACTCATATCAACCTATTATTTCAATAGCAAATGCCTTCAACATTGTCCCCTTTCATCTTAAAGCTGGTGATTAATCATCGTGTTGGTTGGGCTTCAGGGGCCAGGAAAGTGAGAAGGTTTTAGCTCTGTTCAGGGCTGGCTGTTTAGCTCAGACAGGTCAGACCAGGCTGCTCGGTACAGGGTGAGTGCAGGCTACCCATGTGGTGGGCGCTGCTGCGTGTTGGTGGGAGCGCCTCTCGTGCCTCGTCTTGGCAGACATCATAGCAGGGGCACCTTGGCCCAGTAAGCTGCAAGTCCCTGTGGGTGGGCGGGGCCACGGTGACAAGGCACATTCTGTAAGCACTGAAAGCGCGGCACCCCATGGGTGGGTGCTGTTTTTTTGGTCCTCACGTTTCAGGTGATGACACTGAGCCTCAGGCAGGTTAAGTCACTGCTGCAGGTCAACCAGCTGTTAAGTGGAGGAACCAGGATTTGGAGTCTGGACTTTGACTTTAAAGCACTTGCTCTTAGCTGCTGTGCCAATTCTGAGCCACACCACAGAACCCAAGAACCAGCTGCAGGGCCAGATTGCCAGCACCAAATGGACCCGCCCAGACACCTCATTTAGTGCGTGAGGCCCAGAGCCATTCTCGGATTAATGGCCACACGACCTGCGATGCATTTTCAAGGTCTCTCTTTTTGCAGCCCGCCCCATGTCTTCTCCCTTCCACTGCCTGTGGCTAGAGTCCCTCCCCCTACTTCCCACTAGCCCCAGGGTCCTTCCCAAGGCAGGAAAAGTAATTGAGGAGGGACTGAGACTCAACACGGTCCTGAGCACACCATCACTTCTGCGGGAAAGTGAATGACGATTCACTCACAGCACGGGGACTCGTGACGGTAACAATTTAATGAACGAGTTGCCATGGGGGGTCGTAAATATTCTTCATCCTGAAAGCTCTAAGATTCCGATAGATTGCGTCCAGCGGGGACAACTGAGACAAAGCTGAAGGGACAAACTAGCTCCAGGATTCTTAACCTCATCCAACCCCACACTTTCCTTTTGTAGCAAATATTTTATAACACCCCCTATATTATCTTGAAATGAAATTCATAAAAGTATAAACTGCCTTCCTATATAATTTCAAAAATTCAATTTAATGCCTTAATTGTAACACAAAAGAACTAAAATTTTATACATATGAGTATATGTATCTATATTTATCTATCTATATATATGAGTATATGTGTATACACACACGCACACAATTCAATGTGTGATTCCCCACCCACTATTACACTAAAGACAGATGTCTGGATCGCTGTGTAGCATCACCGCGAGACCACAGGTACACGTGCAGACTAATAGCCACGAGTTGTCTTCTTGGTGACTCCAATGCCAGGAGCAGTGTTGCCATCCGTGATGTGATTTTCTGAAGCAATGAACAGCTCAGAGTACTGATTGAAATCAGTGCAGTTTCCCCTCCATGTTCACAGTAGTTGTATTTCTGGAATATTCCACAGACATTAAAAGTACACGAAAATACTTTGTGTTTATATATTGATACAACACGGAGTTACAGGTTCTAAGCTCAGACAACCAGGGTTTTCAATACATGAACGTCTGGAGAAACAGTGGAAGGGCAGGTGAGCTAGAGATCAGTTCTTCTTTGTATGGGACTGTCCCTTGCATCACAGGACATCTCACATTGGTAGCCCCGACCAGCAAACAAAGTGGCCCACAATTTTTCAGAACGTGCCTGGAGGTTGCATTGCCTCTTTCAGAAGCCCTGGGTTAGATAAGCTCTCAGGTTCCCCGCTTCCAGCCCCTGCATCAGCACACACCTACAGGGAGTCCATGAAGCGCCAGACTTCAGGCTGGGCAGTGAGGCCGCTGTGGGGCTGAATCAGGGGAGATTCAGGGAGAGAAAACGCTGCCCCTGCCCTACAGTGTGGTGGGGGCCAGGGGTGAAGGGAGAAACAGTTAGAAAATGAATCCTGTGGTTCCCACCTGACGCTGAGCATCTGGGGGCAGGAGCTGTGAGTTTGACTCACCTTTTCACCTGCCTGTCGGGTGAAGGAAAGTCAGTAGATTGGAGGCTGAAGAGACTGCAACTCTGTTCGTATTACACTGCGGAGATGATTGAAATGAAAAGTGCAATGTTTTTGAAACATTCTCTTGGTGATAACGATTGACCAAGAACACACTGCAGCCTAGTCCCGGGGGAGTGAAAGGGAGTCCAGGAATCACCTCAGTGACAGAAGAGTCAGTGGGTCGAGGACCCCAGGAAGGGGCTTTGCCGCAACTCCCTCTCCCGGCATATACAACATGCATGCACACACGCACACACGCACACACGCAGGGTAGCCTCCTTCACCTCCCAAGGGGCTCGCTCTTCAATTCACTCCAGTTTGTCCTCTGGGGCAGCTGTCCTCCTGCCATTTACAGATTGGGGCCACAGCCACTCCCATTCCAGCCACGGGGCACCTTCCATGCTGCCCAACGGGCAGCGGCCTATCCCAGGCTTGACCAACCTTGGATTTTCAGGGAGAGGCTGCTCCGGCCAGAGGGAGCAGAAAGCAGGGCCTGGATTATCTGTAGGCTGAGCAGCTCATGCTTAGGGCACCAGCCAAGCAGGGGAGAAGAATGTATTTTTGGAAAGATTTTTTTTTGTTAAGCATTAAAGTAGTCATCAGGGGAAACAATCAGAACTCTGCCGCACCTCTCACATTCTTTTATGATTTGGTCCTAGTTTTATTTTTGAACTACGTATGTGTGG
Source organism: Micronycteris hirsuta (assembly GCA_004026765.1). Taxonomy (NCBI): domain Eukaryota; kingdom Metazoa; phylum Chordata; class Mammalia; order Chiroptera; family Phyllostomidae; genus Micronycteris; species Micronycteris hirsuta. The sequence continues at coordinate 8,715 of PVJI01004579.1, read as the reverse complement.
GGGGGAGGATGTGCTATAAACTTTTCTGTGCTTACAGTGAAGCGCCCTGCAGCGGTTAATGGCTCGGCCTTTGGAGTCAGACTGGCTGCCTCTGATTAACCACATGACCTTGGGCAAGTTATCACTTCTTTGTGAGTCAGTTTCTCTCTGTGTAAAACGGCATGATTATAATGCTTACTTTCTAAGATTGTTAAGAGAATGAAAAAGAGTTAATGTACAAAAGTATGTAGAATAGTACTAAGCATGTTGTAAGCACTATAGAAGTATTTGCTATTAGTAGTAATATCACTATGATTGCCAGAAAGGGTCTTACCCTGGCCCTAGTAGAGAAGATGGGAGCAAGGCTATATGCCCCCAGACCTGTCAGGAGTCAACAGCTCTCGAGTGTATGAATTCTGTGTTACAAGGGTTGAGAAGGAAAAAACCAGAGGGCTTATGGGTGGGAGGGTTTAAGAACGTTGGTTTATACCAAGCGCCTGCTCCCCCTCTTCTAGGCAGGGCCTTGATCTTAGGCACCGGGGGTGTAGAAATGGTTTGTAGGCTAAGAAACATCACTGTGAGAATCACATCCCTGGAAGAGCAGGTCAAAGGTGGCTAGGAGTCGCTGGAGATGTAAGAAAGGGCTGCCTGAGGTCGGCCTCCTGTGCGTCTGCGTGCGTGTGCATGTGTGTGCGTGTATGTGCCTATGTGTGCACGTGTATCCATGGGCCTGTCCTAGGGTTTCTGAGGTGATGGGCTTCAGCGAGAGGGGCCATTGAGCTGTCGGTCCCTTTGGCTTTAAGGAACAAACATCAACCTTGGGCGTGCCCAGACTGTGATGACTTCACTGCTCTTCCTGACTTCCTGGTTCCACTCAGGAAGTCCCTGGAAAACTGGATCATTTATTCAACAGGTCAGGAGACCCAATATCAAGCCAGGCACCACCTGGAGGAACCAAGATGTGGACATGTATTGATTCCAGGCCCCAATCTGAGCACATTGTACTTCCTCATTTGATCTTCATAGTATGAAGGTCACTATTATTATTTTCATCATACCAGGGGAAGAAATTGAGGCACAGTCCTTTAATAACTTGCCTAAATATATGCAGTTTATGACCAGAGCTGGAATTTGAACCCAAGAAAAGTGGTTCCACTGTCCAGATTTTATAGTCTTAAACCCCAATCTCTGCTGCATGGCTTTGACTGCCCAGGCACTTGCGAGGGTGGTGGGGGTCGGGGGGGAGCGCAGTAAGCAATGAACAGGTAACTCAAAGAACAGCTGCAGCCAATGCCCAACGATGAAGCTGAGGGCCTCACAGGAATATACCCAGTTTTAACATCCGGGTCTTTCTCTTTGCATATCCGACAGAGGATGCTCTTATTGTTCCTACCACAGCTCCCTCTAGATGCCTGCCCCTCCAGGGTTCTACCTTTAGCCATTTCCTGCTGGAGGAAATGTGGGAGGTACAATCATCACTCCACTGCAAAGGGAACTCTCCCCACCCATAGATCCCTTCTTTTGCTGTGTCTTGGTTAATCGGGGAGGAGGGGAAGACTAGGCACTGTTGTGGTTGCTTTTTTAAGCTCAGTCACTTGTTGTTTTCTAGAACTGGTCATGGCAAGTATGGAGTCACCTGTCCATCTAGCCCTTTGTGGCGAAGAACTGGGGATCATGGGTGGCGAGCACAATATAGATTCTTCCCATCTGCCACTATGTTTGCTCTTGGGACTTGAACTTAGCAAAGAGGTAGATCATGAGATGGGCTGCCAGGAACTAGCTTCAAAAAGCCAAGCCTCAAATACAAGTGAGTCTGTCCCTATGAGAATGAATTCCCAATCTTCAGTAAGGTCAGTGGCACAGTAACCACCCAGGAAAATTGCCTTGGTAGTCTTTGGGTCCCGTCAGCTTTTGATTCCAATCTACCTCTCCTAAGCCCCATGAGAATTCAGAGGATCCCACTTGCTTTCTGGTTTTCCATCTTGTCTAGACACCCACTCCAGCTGTATTAGTGAGAGTTTTGTTGCAAACAACACAGACCAACTCTGGTTAACTTAGTAGGAAAAATCATTCATTGGAAGGGAACTGGGTCACTCACAGAACCAACAGGAAGGCTGAAGAACAGGGCACAGCCAAGAACTGAGGGTGGCCAAGGCTCAGCCAAGTCCGTTACAGGGACGGTCGGCCCCGGCTTCTCAGCTGCAGCCACCACTGCCACTGCACCCACTGCCGCCCTGCTGGAGCTCATCCGCCCTGAACGCATAGCAATCCCCCACCTCGACTCCAACACCGCTGCCAAGAATAATCCCTGACGGAGCCTTGAGACTTTGCATGGCCTCTCTAGATTTCCAGTCCCAGGCAGATGCCTGCGATTAGCTGCACTTAAATTCCTGCTGATATTTCAGATATCAGGGCTGAGGAAATGGCTCTCTCTTCCCCACTCACTTTCCATAGTTGGAAGGGCCTTGCTGCCCATCTGTTTTGTTAGTTTCCTCCAAATAAAAAAAGGTTGCAGGGAGGCAAACATATGGAAAAAATCTGCCCTCCTGCAGATTCCCCTGAAGGGGTGACATTACCTTTGTTGGTTGGAGAAAGGTAGCCAAGCCTCTCCTGTGGTTTCTCTAACACATAAATGAATAGATCTTCATTTTAGTTCAGTTAATTTAAATATAGTCTTTGTCATTTGCAGCCAAAATAATCCTGAATCGTATTTTCATCTTTCTACCTGTGGTTCTCAGCCAGGGATGGCACAGTGCCCCCCACCCTGGGGATGTTTGGAAATGTGTGGCGTGTTCGTTTGCCATTTAGTGAATGTTGACTGAAGACACCGAGCATCCTGAAAGCCGTAGCACAGTTACACACAGTGAGCATTGTTCTTACTCACAGGCCAATAGTGTGCTGTTAGGAAACACGGCACCCGCATGGACCAGGACAGATGTCACCGATCAGCCTCTTCAACCCAGTCTCGACACGGCACAGGGCTGTGACTGAGTCATTACAGCTGGCAAATAGCCACACATTTGCCATCCTTGATTGTGGACTAGCTGAGACAAGGAGAGAAAGCCTAATTCACCCAAGGACACACGCCTCAGTGTAGAATGCGTTCTCGGGCCCCAGCTGGGTGCTCTTGCCGTAACACTCTGCTGCCCTTGCTCTTTTCGTTGAGGCAGGCTTGGGCAGTCCAGACTTGCTTCAAAGTGTTTCCAGGAAGCTCTCATGGAGGTTCACTGGCTCAAGGCAAGGCTTCAGGTGCCAGGGTGCCACCTGCAGATGCAGACAACAGAGGGAGAGAGGCTGTCTGCAGGAGAGGCTGAACTTTGCGGGCAGAGCTGGCACCCAGCAAAGGAATAAACAGAGAGCCGACATCTCACCCAGGGGAGAGGAGGGGCTGAGGATGATTTGCAGAGATTTGGAACAGTCACCTCTACCAGATAACCACACAGGAACTAATTAGCACCTTCCTTCCAAGCACAGCCCTCTTGGGGCAGGAGGATGCTCAGTGGAGAACAGAAACCCATTAATTACTTTATCAGGAAGCACTGATAAGTACCCGTAAAAGGTATCACTCTGAGGCTCCCAGCTAATTAAGGAGGGCTGCAGGGTGAAGGGATGTGTCTCACCCTGGAGAGCAGAGCACTCACTTTGATCTGAGCCTTCTTGGCTTAGGTCCAGGCAGAAAGCAACCAATGGCTACTGCCCCAACCCTTCCCCGAGACCCCGCCTTTGCCCTCACCATTCAGCAACCCCAAGCCTGGGTCTTTGGGAATCAGGGAGTCTGCTGGCTGCAGTGCCTTACAGCCTAACTGGGGGCCAAGGGGTCCCCAGAGAGGAGGTCTGGTTTATTTCCCAGGACTTCACACAATAGCCCCACTAGGATTTGATGTGCTCTGTGCATCTTTTCCCTGCGATTATCAGTGCGCCCATCTCGTGGGGGTGGAAAACAAGACCCAAAAAACATAGTGTCTACTCAGGGACTTCTCAGGTAAGGAGAGGCAGAACATGACTTGAACCCAGATCTCCAGCCCGAAAATGTTATCTGCAGCACACTACATTATTCTGCAGGGTCTCAGGCACAGCTTCTAGCCAGCAGACCTGGGTTCTAGTCTGGGGCTCTTTCCTTAGCTCTGGGGGCGAATTCCTCCATTTCTCAGAGCCTTGGTTCCCTCGTCAGTGGGATGGGGCTAATAATGCCTACGCAGATGGTCATAAGGAGGAGCAGGTGTCACGAGGTTACACACACAGATCACCTAGAACAGAGCCTGTTGGCCATTAAGTCTTTAATGCAGTGGTTTTCACACTAATTTCTAGCTGCAGGAATTTTAGTAGCTAAATAGCTAAAAGTGGGACTTTTCTGGAGGGAGGATGGTGGGCAGCTTGGCCCCTCTGGCCCCCTGCAGAGACTCTGCTAAGCACCTAGAACTTTTCAAAGTGCAGTTGGACAACCCAGATCTAAGGGAAGCAAGATACCCTAAGATCTCAAGGGCCTCTGAATAAATGTCCCCACATTAAAACATGTGGTGTCCTTTTAGCTCATGGAGGACATCAGTGGTGGACATCAGTGGCTCACATCAGTGGCCCATGCATTGGAGGGACTAATGGGTTTATACAAGCCCCTCCTGCCTTGCTCCCAGATGGTCACCCAGCCAGGGAAGAGGGAGGGAATGTACGCACAAATGGGACCAAACCCAGGACCCTGACATCCATCGCTAGTCTCCAACCCACCCCTCTGCACCTGGACTAGGCAGCCGGTGGTCCATTAAGGCACTAGTGAAACTCTGTGTAGACACATCTGTTTTAGGCCTTCCAGGAACGTAAAAAATCACGTCAGTAATAATAGCATTGTTCCACTGGGTAATTATAAAGTAGGTCGGAGAGGCTGGAATGCCTTCCTAAGGACACGTCTGAAGATAAGAGCAAGGTCCAGAAGTACTAGAGCCTGGCTCCCAGGAGGTAGAATGTAATGAGAACATACCTCGATTTCTCAGAACACCTGGAGAAGAGATGCTACCACCCCCACCCCCAGCACCTGAACTCGGCTTTGCCCTCTGGCAAGCTAAACAGTTATTCATTTCTTTTGTTTACCAAGGGTGGCCCAGAGTCACTAACTGCATTGCCTTCTGGGAGGTCTGGATTGAGGGGATGGGAAAGGGGTATTCATTGTAGACTCTTCCGTCTGTGAATGAATCTGTAATTATTATAGATGACATTATAACCCATGGAGAGCTGATCGCCTGCCTCTGTCCTCTCCTCTGCCAAGTTGGCTGCTCAAAATTCACCCAGTCAATTGACTGCCCACATAGCTACTATGGGCCTGGTACTTGCAAGGCACACCTCAGGTGTTCTGTCAGTTAATCCTCAGAACTGCTCAGCAATTCAGGACTCTCCTTCCAATTTGTGGACATGAAACGGAGGCTCAAAGAGGTTTGAGCCCCTTACCGTGGGCTCACAGCCATTGAGAGGCCGGGATTTGAGCCCAAGTCCATCTGAGGTTAAGTCCAGGGCTCTTTCAAACCTTCTCCATGGAAACTTTCCAGAGAAATGCCACCTGTGTCCAGTCATTCTAGATGCTGCCCAGAAACACAGCCTAGAGGCATTGAATGGCCTAGACAATTCAGCCTAGAAGGAAATAATGAGAGAATGCAGAGACCTGAGTTCTAGTTGGTTCTAATTTTAACCACCTAGCTAACTCCCTTCTCTAGATCTTGGTGTTCTCATCTGTAAAGCAGAGGGAGTGGCCCTCTGAGCCACTTCCTGCCCTAACCCTCCACCTGACGGCTGCCTACGGGTGTCTGAAGCCTGCTGTGCTTGGCTCTGTGTCTCTGTCTGCTGTGTGGACGCCCCCACAGGCTCTTCTGCCAGAGCTCCGTCTCTCCCCCAGGGGAGACTCCATCTCCCTGAGCTGTTGCTGCTCACCAGGTTTCCAGCTCCCCCAGCCTGTCCCACCTGTGCTCTGGGTGAGTCAGGAAGGAGCCAGGACCCTGGAAGGTGGCACAGCCCCCTGGTGGTTGTGGAGGAGGCACCTGCAAGTGCGTAGCTGAGGGCTTCCTCTGGGCCCTGGGAGGCTGCTCCCTACAAAGCAACGCTTGGGTTTCTTTCATAAGAAGGTCCGTGCCCGCTGCCCTGTGCTCACTTTTTATTTTCTGGTGTGTGTGAAAATTGTAGGCTTGTTAAAAAATAAAAAGTCAAGCACACCGTGAGGTGTTGTCACCCCCCCCACCCCCCACCCCCCGCCGCCCCAAGGATGGATGAGAATTGTAAGATTCTCATTGCTCAGACTCCACACTCGACCGTCCTCTGGAAGCGCCATCTATCCTCAGGTTGTTCGCAGCAGCAGCGCCACCGGTGCACAGGCTAGAGCGGTGCTGAGGACGGTGAGAGCCACTCCGAAGGGGTCAAGTTTATTCCAGTAGCTTATTAGCCAAATAAGGGGTGTGGAGGTGCCAGGGAACAGACCCAACCAAAGAACCATGGCCCTCATCCTTGTGGAGCCTAGCACCACGAGGGAGAAAACACACAATAAACAGGTAAAGTAATAGATATGTAATATCCAATTGAGAAAGTGCTTAGAAAATAAGAAGCAATAAGAGTGGCGTGACGGAGTATAAAGGGGTGTGTGGTGGGAGGTGTGGGGGGAAGCTTCTATGAAAGCATGGTTGTCCAGGAAGCTCAGTTGGAGAAGAAATTCACGGAACTGCCGGGTTAAGAGAGGGGGAACGAGCCTGAGGCAAGGTCAAAGGCCCTAAAATAGGGGCCATGAACTTTTTCTGTAAAGGGCCAGATAAATATGTGAGACTCATGGCCCATAAATCTCCGTATTGCCTGTGTACAATAAAACTTTATTTACAAAACAGAAACAGGCAGTTTTCTGCCAATCTTTGGCCTAAAGGAAGAAAGCACAGCACTGAGCATGTGCCAGGAAAGAGTGAGGCTGACCAACTGGGAGAGGGAGGCGGTGTCCGAGGTGAGCTGCCGAGCACAGACAGGAATGCGGCTGTGGAGGGCCTTGTAACTCAGAGTAAGGGGTTTGGGTTTGATTCTAAACGTGCTGGAAAGCCAAGGCAAGGTTTTAGAGCAGCAAAGATGACCCTGGCTCTTGTGTGGAGAGATAATGGAGAGAAGAAAAAAAGCAGGAAGGCCGGCTTTTTAGCTGAGGGAGAGAGCTGGCGGCCTGGCCATCGGGTGGACATGACGAAATGTGAATGACTTTAAGATAGGATTTGGAGGTGGGATCAACAGGACTTGCCGATGGAGGCATGGGGCGGGAGTGGGGGGCAAGTATGGAGCCCTGGTTTCTGGCCAGAGCAAGTAAGTGAATTTACTGAGCTATACAAGACAAGAAATGGAGGGTCTGAAGTCAGGGAATCGATTTGAGGATGGAAATCAAGAGTTTAGTCTCAGACTAGCTAAACTTGAAATGCTTGTGAGATGTCCGAGGGGAGAAGACGAGCAGCAAGGATGTCAGAAGAGGGGTGTGCCAGGGCTCCATGATGTGTCTCCCTCCCTGGTTCCCTTGGCTCCATCTGCCCTGGGCTTGGCCTTTGCCTGAGTCATGGCTGGACCAGCCCCAACCATAGGATGACCTCCCTGAAGTCCTAAAGCTTACTGCCACCACCGTTGCCTCATTCCTGACACTGTGGGCTGACTGTCCAGGGATAAGGGTCAGGCCTGATCGAGATTTCCATGACAGCTGCTCTGTCGGGGGCTTAGTTACTCTGGATCCCAGGTCCAGCCCATTCGGATGGCTGCAGTCTCCAACTTTCCCGCGTCTGCCCAGAGGGGCCAGTGACATGACCAGGAAGTGCAAAGGGGCAAACTTTAATCAATGCGAGACAGGCAATGGGCAGGAACTGGCAGATAAATAGTTCACCTTCCGCCCTCCAACAACTCTTTTAAGATGTGGCGGTTCCATATGGTCTCACTTGGTGGCTTACATGATCAACCGACCAACTACACATTTTCTTGTGAAACCGTAGCTAGTTTTACAATACCCCAACCTTGTGTTTCCTTCCTTCCTTCCTTCTTCTTTCCTTCCTTCCTCTTTCCTTCCTCCTTCCTTCTCTCTTCCTTCTTCCTTCTCTCTTCCTCCCTCTTTCCCTCCTTCCTTCTCTCTTCCTCCCTCTTTCCTTCCTCCTTCCTTCCTTCCTTCCTTCCTTCCTTCCTTCCTTCCTTCCTTCCTTCCTTCCTTCCCTGATTCATTGTCCCCTTTCCCCCTGTCCTGCTTCCCTGGTATTACATCCTCCAACAAAACATAAGTCCCTGGGCTTTGCTTCAAATCTGTTTTATAGGAGATTTAGCTAATACAAGGGGTTTAGGTGTTACATATGGTAAGCACCATTTATTTAGGTCACAGACTTTTAAAAAGCACTTGTTATATGCCAGGTATTGTTCTGTCTTTCAGATATTGACTCATTTTATCCTCATAGCAACACTATGAGAAAGGTGTTATTGTCATCTTCATTTTACAGATGAGGAAATTGTGGCAGAGTTTGAGTAGTCATCTGGATTAGCATTGTTCAATAGAAACATAACGCAAGTCACATATATAGTTTGATATTTTCTAGTAAGCACATTAAAAAAGTAACAAGAAAGGGTAAATTTAAATTTGATAATCTGTCTTATTTAGCTAAACATATTCCAAATATTATCAATTTCAGCATGCAATCAATATTAAAATTGTTATTGGGATAGTTTATTTGTTTTTTATTTTATTTTTATTTTTTTTTCTTTTTTTTTTAA
>PVJI01004578.1:0-106429 GCA_004026765.1 Micronycteris hirsuta | reverse complement strand
CCTCCCACTCCCCTGTTGATAACCCTCCATGTCTTATATAAATCCCTTTAACATGTCATATAATAAAGGCTGGGTGATGATGAACTCCTTGAACTTGACCTTATCTGAGAAGCACTTTATCTGCCCTTCCATTCTAAATGAAAGTTTTGCTGGATAGAGTATTCTTGGATGTAGGTCCTTGCCTTTCATGGCTTGATATACTTCTTTCTAGTCCCTTCTTGCCTGAAAGATCTCTTTTGAGAAATCAGCTGACAGTCTTATGGGAACTCCTTTGTGGGTAACTGTCCCTTTTTCTCTTGCTGCTTCTAAGATTCTCTCCTTATTTTTAATCTTGGGTAATGTAATTATGGTGTGTCTTGGTGTGTTCCTCTTTGGGTCCAACTTCTTTGGGACTCTGAGCTTCCTAGACTTCCTGGAAGTCTATTTCCTTTGCCAGATTGGGGAAGTTCTCCTCCATTATTTGTTCAAATAAGTTTTCAATTTCTTGCTCTTCCTCTTCTCCTCTGGCACCCCTATAATTTGGATGGTGGAACATTTAAAGATGTCCTGGAGGTTCCTAAGCCTCTCCTCACTTTTCTTGAATTCTTCTTTCTTCATTCTTTTCTGGTTAAATGTTTTTTTCTTCCTTGTGGTCCATACCGTTGATTTGAGTCCCGGTTTCCTTCCCATCCCTATTGGTTCCCTGCACATTTCCCCTCATTTCATTTAGCGGATCTTTCATTTTTTCCTCTAATTTGCAACCAAATTCAACCAATTCTGTGAGCATCCTGATTACCAGTGTTTTGAACTGTACATCTGATAGGTTGGCTATCTCTTTGTGGCTTAGTTGGGTTTTTTTTTTTAGTTTTGATTTGTTCTTTCATTCAGACCATTTTTTTTTTCTCTTGGTGTGCCTGTTACGTATAAGGGGTGGAGCCTTAAGTGTTCACCAGAGCGGGGTAACCCACGTCACTGCGTTGTGACATTGTCTGTGGGGAAGGGGTCTGAGAGGGAACAGTGGCACTTGCTCCACTCTCTGCCGGCTTTCAGTCACTTCCCCCGATACCCACAAGCAAATTGGGCCCTTCTGGTGCTGAAAAACACACAGGTGGGCTTGTTCTAGGACCCTGTGGGTCTCTCCAACAAACTCCCCTGTGAGGCTGAGTATTCCTCCCACTGCTGCTTCAACCCCCACAGGTGTTTTCAATCGATGGTTTGAGATTTTATTTCCTTTCACTGGAGCACTGGGCTGTGAGGTCTGCTCCGCTCCCCGGGTTTTTTCTCCCGGTTTATCTGCATGCGAATGTGGGACCGTCTGCTCCATTGGCCTTGGTCCTGCTGGGTTCGGGTCCACCAACTGAGGTCTCCCTGACCAGTTGTAGCAGCATTGCATGCCAGCTTCACAAACCGCTGGCTGCGCCTCGCACCAGCTCTGCCCCACCTACCCGTCTGGATGAACGTGTCTTTAACTCTTTGGTTTTTGGACTTCCATAAAGTTCTATTTTCTGTCAGTTCTGGTGGTTTTTTGTTTTTAAATTGTTGTTGTCCATCTTTTTGTTGTGCAAGGAAGCACAGCGTGTCTACCTACACCTCCATCTTGGCCGGAAGTCCACATTTGGCCATTTCATAATGGGTCATTTCCAAGCACACCTGCCCCACACCACAGCTGAGTGTTCAGCAGTTTTTGACCAAAAACATGCCCCAACTTTCCTATTCACCTGATCTTGCCCCAAGCAACTTTTTTTTTGTTTCCTCAGATGAAAAAAGTTCTCAAAGGGAAATGTTTTGCCATTGTAGAAGAGGTAAAACAAACAAACAAACAAACAAAAAAACAGCAGAAGCACTAAAAGGCATCAAAATCAATGAGTTCAAAACTGTTTTGAGCAGTGAAAAAAAAGTCTCCACAGGTATATTGCATCAAGTGGAGAATACTTCGAAGGCGACTGAAGTTTAAACATATAAGAATAAATACAAAATTTTTAACAAATAAACTCCATCCCTGGCTGGTGTGGTTCAGTGGACTGAGTGCCGGCCTGTGAACCAAAGAGTCTCTGGTTCGATTCCCAGTCAAGGCATATGCTTGGGTTGGGGGCAGGTCCCCAGTTGGGGGCGGGCATATGAGAGGCAGTCACACATTGTTTCTCTCTTTCTCTTTCTCCCTCCTTTTCTCTAAAAATAAATAAATAAAAGCTTTAAATAAATCAATAAATTCCAGGTTTTTTGGATCTCCCTTGTATATACATATTTCTGTCTAAAATATTTTACTTAACATTTATCATGAAGCATTTTTACACACATTCATTTTCTAGCTCTTCAAGAATACCTAGATGCAATGACGCTACAATAACACTAAATATATTTGGTTTCTGCAAGAAACCAGGGCCTTTTAGAGACATGACTGATTACAGAGCTGGGACAGAATGAGCCTGTAAGTAAATGTGTTTTTGTGCCAGAATGTAAGTAGTGCTCAAAGAGTGATTGGCCATGTCAAATGCATACATGAGCCTGCCTGAAGGGACTCCCACTGGTCAAATCTGGAAAAAAATCTGAGAATCAACACTCATTGATTAGTCACTCATTAGAGCAATGAAAAATAACCCACTTAATAAAATTAAAAAATGGTTTTAATTTTATGCCATGGCTAGGTAGCTCAATTGGTTAGAGTGTTGCCTCAAAATGCCAAGGTTGCAGGTTTGATCTCCAGTCAGGGCTCATAAAAGAATCAACCAGTGAATGCATGAATACATGGAACAACAAATCGGTGTTTCTCTTTCCCTTCCTCTCTCTCTCTACAATCAATAAATAAAAATATATAAAGGGAAAAAAGAAAGTGGTTTTACTGGTTTACTCTCTTTCCCCATACACTTGCTATTAATGGATATTAGCGATATTTTAGTTTCTGCCAATGTAAAAGGTAAAAAGTAGTAGCTCCCTATTGTTACAGGTTTAGGAATCATTACTTAGTGATGAGAGATATTTATTAACCATTTGTGTTTATTTCTTCAATGAATTTTTGATTCATATTCTTTGCCAATATTTTAACTGGATTATCTGTATGTTTCTTATTGATATGTAGACCTAGACTGCATTAGTTCAATTCCAGGCTCTACCACTTAATAGCTGTTTGATCTTCAGCAAAGTATTTAATCTTGTTGTGCCTCAGTTTCCTTATCTGTAAAAAGGTGATGATAATAACAGTGCCTACATCATAATGATTATTAGGATACTCAAATGAGTTAAGACATGTAAAATGTTGCCCTGGCTGGTGTGGCTCAGTGGATTGAGCTCCGCCCTGTGAACCAAAGGATCACCAGTCCAATTCTCGGTCAAGGCACATGCCTGGGTTGTGGGCCAGGTCCCCAGCTGGGGGCATGGGAAAGGCACCCAATTGTTTCTGTCACACATTGATGTTCCTCTCCCTCTCTTTCTTCCTCCCTTCCCCTCTCTCTGAAAATAAAAATAAAATCTTTTAAAAATAGACATGTAAAGTGCTTAGAACAGAAACTGGCACATATAAACTATCAAATAATTGCTATTTTTTATTATTCCCTAGGAAGGAAGTTTTATTTTTTTATGTAGTCAGATCTACTTTTCTTCTTCATGGCTTTTTTATTTTCTCTCATAGTCAAGAAGGTTTTACAGACCCCAAGAATATAAAAATAATGTTTTCTAGTATCTCCTTCTAGTATTTTTACAGCTTGTTTTCTATGTTAAAATCTATAGCAGTAGGCCAGGCATTGTGTTGGTTGCCAGGGATACAAGGATAAGCAAGACCGAGAGCCTGCCTGATCCTTGTTCTTCTAGAGCTTACAATGTAGTGGGGTAACAGACAACAACCAAGAAACCAATTAATAAAATAATAAATTAGATAAGTGCCACAAAAGAAACAGAAATACTATGACCTTTTCTACATAGCTATAACTTATTACCTCCTCCCAAGAAAAGTGTCTCCTCATTGTGATGTAGTTTATACTTAGCATTAGCAGAGCGTATAGAAAAGAAAAAGGGGGAGAAAGTATTGTCTCTCCCAGTAGACTCTGATATGGTTGTGTCCGTTTCCCTCTGTCTTTTCTAGCTGATGTCTCTCTCCACTGTTTTTTTTTTTTTCTTATTTTAGTTTTTGAGAGAGGGAGAGAGAGAGAGAGAGATTTGTTGTTCCACTTATTTATACATTTATTGTATGTACCCTGACCAGGGATCGAAGCTCCAACCTTGGCATATCAGGATGATGCTCTAACCAACTGAGTTACCTGGCCAGGGCCTCTATGGTTCTCTTTCTTAGCAGAGGCTCCTTGTAGCCTTTTGACCGTACCCTTACCAGTGTCTCCTGAACATACTTTTTCAGAACTTGAAGTCTTTGGTGTAGAGCCAAGGAGAAATTATGAAGTTTCAAGAAGGGTGAATGCTGAAGAAACACCAGGACTGGCTCAAAGGGTGTCCACATTAGTGACCTTTCAAAGTGCAACTGCAGTTGTGTGCTTGCAACAGGAGCTAAATTGTAAGGCATTTAACTTGTCTTACGTGGCCTATGATTGTGGACTCTACTGATGTTTCTAACTCACAGGTCAGTCCTGGATGTCCTTTTTACGGGCTGCTCTTCCTCCATTCAACTTCGCAAACAATCTCATTTCCATGAGTTGAAATCTCTTCAGACCTATAATAAATTGAGCCACTAGTGTTTCACCAAAGCACACTTTCTGACTAAATGGGTTCATTTCTCATTTTTAAGGATGAAAATTACTTTATTCTTGTATGAGCAAGCATTCAAATGGCCAAGTGGGAGAAAGCTATAAGGTTGAAACGCAGTTTGAATGGACTGGGCATGGTGGCTTCTCAGAATGTCCTAGGGTGGCTGAGCTGTTAAAGACCTGGGATACACATTCCAGAATTGTACACCTGAAACCTATATTGTTTTATTAAACAGTGTCACCCCAATAAGTTCAATAATAAAAAAAAGAGTAAACTCCGGTACGATAGGAAGACAAATATATAATTACAGGTATAAAATCATAGAATTTTTTTCTATCCTTGGGAAAAGGAGTTGTTTTTTTTTGGGGGGGGGAGGAGTTTTTGTTTTAGGTTGCTTTTTTTTCTATTCTGTTAAGGCAAAACAGATCTTTAGATAATCAAGTGTTACAAACCTGAGTTGCTTGTTTCTTTAAACTCAAAGATGAAATAAATTATATTTAATTTAAAAAATTCCAGTTGCAATCTATATGAATTCAAGTCTATAGTCTATTAAAATAATAGCATATGTTTTATAATATGTTTCATGTCCTAGGCGCTGTTCTATGTGCTTTAAATACTCATTTAATTCTCCTTGTGCTAAAAGTAAATACTATTGTTATCATCCCCATATTATAAATTATCCTCTCAAAGGCCAGAGAGGATAAGGGACTTGGGCAAAGCCTTATAGCTAGTAAGTGGCCAACCCAGAATTCAAACCCAGACATTCTGGTTCTAGAGTCTATGCCCTTCCCCCCAAACCAAACTGCCTCTCCTCTCAGGAGTGAGTTTATCTGTATTTCTTGAAACATTTTTGGTTTTGTCGTTGCTGCTTCTCTTTTATAAAAAAGAAACTGACTTAAGACAGCTGGGGCTAGATAGATAATACCTTGAACATTATGAGGGAATGAGAAATACAGCATAGGGCAATTTTCATATGGAGTTGGATAAAACATCCTAGGAAAAGATGTTGGAGGTACTAATGTTTTAGAATTGAGGGCTTTGAGCTTTTTCAAAATCATGGTTTCAGCCTTGTGAGGCAGAGGTAATTTTCTGAAATTTTTTCTTAACTCAGGGAAGACAGACGGGCAGACGAGGCCATTCTTCACTGAGTGGGCCGCAGTTGGAAGGCGGGAGGAAAGGGAAAGGAGGCACTGGACAGCGGTGGATGAGGGCTGAAATGAGTCAAACGGCCGGGGGTGGGTGATGGATTTGATCCGGTTTGTGAACATGCTGTTCAAAATGTTAGGCCATTGACTCCTACAGTCATCTCTTGTGTGACTGCAGCTTTTCCTCCCAAATAATTGGGGCCAACTGTAGAATACAGAAGGGGCAGGCTGCCTGACTTTGTGCGGTGGATCCCCCCCGCTGCTTCAGAAGCATCAGATTCTCATTCCCAGGAGGGCTCTGAAGAGGCAGCAAGCACGTGGTTCGTGGTCTAAATTCAGCAAGCAGTGAAAAGGCAGTGGGGGAGGGATGGAGGTGGGTAATCAGGATATGGAGGAGGAGCTATCACGCAACCTCGGAATCTGGCTTACATGGGCATTGGTAGGAAAATCTCTGCATTTACCCCTTTGGTTTACCTCCCCTTTTCATGATCTTTCTTCCCTCTGTCCAATCGGATTTGTTTTTATTTAAAATCCAACCCTCTCTATCAGGCTCACTTCCTGCTGTCAGCCATCCACCAGGCCTGAAGTATCCCGAGTCCTGATTTTAGCCTTGGTCTGGTTGGGGTGGTTCACAAAGAAGCCCCAGGGGAGAAGGAGGATGCACTTAGCAGGATTTATTAGTGTCTGTGAAGAGGGCTGGGAAGACATGTGCTGCCTGAGGTCGGGGAGAGGCGCCTGGCCTCCCTGATGACCCCTGCCCCCGATTTTCCCTCCTGTGAGTAGTGTTCCTTGAATTAGTAACCTCAGGGAGAATGTATTATTCTTCCAGTATTATAGATGATCAAAGAAGAAGACTTAATTAAGCTCAGTAATAATACATTAGACTTTTCCTTCAGCTAACGCAGCCATTGCTTAGCCAAAGACGTCATAGTACTTTACATTTATCTCATGTATTCTTACTCCATGAGAATTTTACAGATGAAGGAAACTCAGTTCAAGGGACTTGAATCACTAGTATAAATTTCTGGAGGGTGAAGGGAATTCATTTACTGAGCACCTAAGTGGCCAGGTCCAGGGGCTACATCCTTTCCTACACTATCCTATTTAATCCTCACATGTGTTAGGAGGGAGTTATTTTCATCCCTGTTTTCAGTGAAGTAACTTACTAGGGACACACAGCTTCAATGCTGAGGTTGGGATTCAAATCCAGGTCTATAAAGATTCCAAAATGCCTACTTTTTTCAATGTACTTTTCTTTATTTAACAGTCACAAAACATTCATTAAGCACCTCAGATATGAATTCACAAACAAAGGGCTGGTCTCTGTCTTCAAGGAACTCACAGCCTTATGGAGGAAACATGAAAGTCAGTGGACAGTAGGAATGTAATGTATTGTGATAAGTACAATGGCAGGCCAAGAACAGGGAATTAGGATCCCAAAGGGGCAAGTGACCGGCCCTGCCTAAGAAAGTCCAGGGAAGAAGCCCTTTAGTCACCCAATGCTTACTGCATTCCTGGTTATGTGAAGCATGGAGGGACAGAGGAATAACAGCCAATATTTTGTGGAGGGCAATGTACTAGATATGCATTATCTGATTTAAGCTTTACAAATCTGGATCCAGAGTTGAACTTGGAAAGATGACAAAGGGATCTGAAGGTATGCTGCCTCCCATGTTGTGCCTCTATTCCTGTGGTACTATGTTCATGAGTCTCTAGGCATGTTGTACCATCACAGTGAGAGCCCTTGGAGTGTAGGCCCCATTCTGGGCCTGTCAGAGGCGAGGCAGGTGAGACACAGGCTCTTCTGCTGCTCTTGCTGCAGTCTCAGGATTATTAGAAGGAGACAGCGAGCACCCAGTCTGTCACTGCCGTGTTGGGAGTGCAGGAAGCCTATCCCCTTTGTGGTCTGAAGGATATTAAAATTCACTCCAGTTTGGCCCAGATATCCTCTGCAGGACCTAGCATGCCTGCCAAAAACCAACCAACTTTGATGATCTTGCCTGCTTTGCCCTGCCAGTCCCGGTTGTCCCTCTGTACTCTTGGGAAGTGTCACTCAAACTGTGCTTCCATTGTGTCTTTCCTTGATGAAGCCAGTGAGGTTATTTTCAAATCTTACCCCATCCAACCAGATTCACTATATAGGAGCTCCAGTTGGGGGTCCCAGAAATTGGATGTCACGATGATACTAATAACTTTAATTGACAATTTACTAGAAGCCAGACTATGTTAGGTGCTCAATGTGACCCATTTCACTTAATCCTCAAGCCAACACGACGAGGTATTATTATTTTATTATTTTACAAATGAGGATAGTGAAGCTTAGGGAAGTTCAGAAACTTGCCAAGAGACGAATGGCCTAAGGTGGAGCTGGGCTGGGAACCTGAATCTGTTTCATTTCTTAGCTGACCTAAGCTGTTTCCCACTTCTGAGAATGAAACTAGGAAATATCAACACATGAAAGGTGAGATATCTCTAGCTAAACTTCAATATGGTCTGTGAATCTGTAGCCCAGGGGACTTGGGAACACTTAGACCCATTAAAGAGGATTTAATTGATTTGTACCAGCATAGTATGTTTCAGACCAATGATACTTGAATATACCAGGATCCCATTTAAGGAGATAATTTAAATTTTGTTCTTCTGTAGTATATGATAAAAAAGTGACTTTAAAAGTTGATTTATTTTAGATGAACATAATTAAAGGTAGCATTATACAGTTGTTTCTTTAAAAACATAAAATATATGTATATTTTTATATTTCCTCATTTTAATAGTAAAGCATATTGTTTAATTCACATTAATCATGTAAGAAAAACATTATTTGCCCGCCGACACATTTAAAACAGATATCTTTATTGTGTGTACTTAATATACATTGAAATTTAAACAGAAATTAACCATATATAAAAAAGAGACATTTATAATGTGATGTTTAGAATTCTTACAGTTTGCTTATTATTTTATAAATGTTTGCACCTTATTTTTTTAAAAATCAACTATTTATATTTTAAATTTGTTTCTAATTAGTGAACTTAAAAGATTTTAACTGTATTTCTGCCCGGCTGGTGTAGCTCAGTGGATTGAGCGCGGGCTGGGAAGCAGAGGGTCCTGGTTCGATTCCCAGTCGGGGCACGTGCCTGGGTTGTGGGCCAGGTCATTGCTCTTTCTCCCTCCCTTCTCCTCTCTCTGAAAATAAATAAAATAAAATCTTAAAAAAAAAAAAAGATTTTAACTGTATTTCTAAGAAATAAATAGAAATCTTCTGGGGCTATTATGTGTAAGCACTTTTCAAATAACATTCATGAGTTTAGGTAATCTTTATTCCCCATAAATGAATAACAGGCCCAGTTGGATATAATCGTGCTGATGGGTAGGCTACCTTAGTGTTTAAAAGTCTGGAAACGGCCCTGGCTGGTGTAGCTCAGTGGATTGAGCGCGGGCTGGGAACCAGAGGATCCCAGTTCGATTCCCGGGCAGGGCACATGCCTGGGTTGCGGGCCAGGTCCCCAGTGAGGGCCATGTGAGAGGCAACCATACATTGCTGTTTCTCTCCCTCTCTCCCTCCCTTCCCCTCTCTCTAAACAATAAATAAAAATAAAATCTTTAAAAGTCTGGAGACGGACTGCCTGAGTGTAAATCTTGGTTCCATCACTTACTAACTGTGTGACTCTAGGTAAGTAACTTAATCTCTCAGTACTTCAATTTCCTTATCTTTAAAAAACGTGGAATAAAACCCTGGCAGACTAGCTCAGTTGTTTGGAGCGTTGATGAGATGGGCCGGGGTTGCGGGCTCCATCCCAGGCCAGGGCACGTGCAAGAACCAACCAGTGAATGAGTAAATGGGTAAATAGCAAATCACTGTTTCTCTCTCTCTCTTCCTCTCTCTCTAAAATCAATAACAAAAAATTAATTAAAAAACCAGTGAAATAAGAAAAAAATAAATAATTATACAGTTATGAAAATGAAATTAGTGAATCCCTGCAAACCCAAATGCCTATAAAGTCCATTTTAGAAAATTTGGGAATTATAAAAATATAGAGACAAAACCAGAAATCACCAACATCAATAACTCCATGGGCAGTGGTTAAGCCCAATGGTGCTTTTGTACAAATTAGAAAAGCTGGCCCTTTCTCAAGACACTTGACTGCCATCAAACAGAAAGTTGTCTTATTAGGGGGCACCATTTGATAATTATTTACACTAGGACGTCAGGCATAAACCAAGATTGTCTTGAGCAAAATAGGACATTTGGTCACGTTTTCTATGGGTGACAATGCAGGAGGTTTTCAGTTTGAGGCTATTACTGGTTATGTTGAGATGAACAAATTTGTACATAAAGTTTTTTTCTTCACTTAGAATTTAGGCTAGATTCCAGCACCTAGCCGGCACATGGCACACAGAGCGTATTTACTGAATGAAAATGAATGAATGAATGAAAGAAAGAGGGAGGGAAGGAGTTGAAGGAAGAGGGAGACTAAGAAGGAGGGAGGAGAGAAAGAGGGGGAGGAAGAGAAAGAGAGACAATGCATTTACCAAAGGGTATGCTAAATTATTTTCAAAAAGGGTTATATCTGCAGTGGCTGTTTCAATTTGTGTTAACTTAGATGAAAAATGATTATTTCATTTTACTTTGCATTTCTGAAATTACCAGTGAAGACAAATATTTTCCATATGTTTGGTCATTTATTTTGGCTGTTTATTGGGATCTTAGTGAGTTTTCTTATAAAATTGTATAAATTATTTATATATTAAATGGTAAAGGTATTAACCATTAGAATTTTTAAAGGTATTAACCATTAGAATTTTTCTTTGTAATTATTTTTTCAGTTTGACTTTTAATTTTTGTTATTGTCTTGTTTTTTCACATGGTGATTTCTAATCTTCATGCAGGGAAATTTATTGATATTTTTTTATCATTTCTTATATTAAATCTTAGAAATTTCTCTTTCTGACGAAGATCTGATATTCACTTCTATTTTTTTCTCATTCTTTCAGGATTTGGTTTTTAAATATATTTACCTTTTTAATCCTTCTGGAATTACTCTGATAATTTTTTTGGTAAACTAGTTATTTCAATACCATTTGTTGACTGTTTCTTTTCTATCTCACTGACTTCTGATGTCCCGTTTATGGTAAAAATTCATATATATGGAATCTGTCTTTATGCTATCTTAATCCATTTGGTGATTCTTTAGGTTCTAAGTTTTTTTGACCTTCAAAATCAGTTTAAATGGTTAATTTAGCTACAAACAGTGATAAATGCCTTTAAGACTATAGTATCTGTGTGGAGAAAGGTGATCAAAATCAGGTAGAACATCATAACCATTTCAGGCTAAGACTCTTCCCCTCCCCTATACATAAATAGACAGATAAAGACATAATTAAATAAATAAATATACTGCAAACACAGCATGTAATCTCTAAACAAAGGAAAGCAATAACAGAGTGAGAGACTATGGTTAATCCAATGTTTCTGTTATTGAGAGAGGAAATGTAGATGCTGATTAGATCTGCTGGAAATTTTGAAATCAACCCTTCGGAAAGGTTTTTTGCTTGGAGGCTCAAAACAATGGAGTAATGGAGTGTGTGCAGCTAGCTGTTTTCCAAGGAGATGGAGGAAGTGGCATGGCCACTGAGACACCTGGTGGTGCGGATATTTACTGCACCCTTGGAGTCTGCCAGTTGGGTGGGTCTAGGAACCACTTATTACAGGGGAGTGTGCATTTTGGAAGTTTAGGCACCCTCTTTTCTGCTCCCAAACAAAATACTTTGAGGTCTTTATTGTGTACGTCAAACTATAGAGACAAGTGCTGATAGATCTGGAAACTGAATAGCCTCTGCAAGGGTGGAACTATGAAGCTAAATTAACACAAATTAAATGAACCGACATCGTTTCTCAGGCCCTGGGATACAGTTGAAGATGTAAATTTAGTCAATGCAATTACTATTCATTGAGGATTAGCAATGTATTTCATCAAGAATATTATCTCCATCCTTTACCCTTCTGGGCCTCATAAAAAGTCCAACCAGAGAATAATTACACTTTTTATTTATTATAATTATAGTTTTGAGTCATAAGTTCATCCACATTCAGAGTATTCAAGGTAAAGATTGTTCTACATACCATCCAGCATAATTTACCACACACTTGAACTATGGAGTTCTTTAATATCTGAAATTAGTCATTCATGACTAGGGACATTCTTTAATGGTTCAGAAAATGAAAGATAATGGATTCATTCATTCATTCAAATATATATATATTAAGTATCCCAGCACCAGGCCCTGGGGATTTGATGGTTAAAAGAGAATCTCAGTCATTGTCCTCATGATCTTCAATGTAGAGGGCACAATTTAGAAAGACTCTATAAGAAAGTGGGATGAGTTTTATGAGAGTGAGAGTACAGGGTGCCAATCAAATGAAGCAACTTGATCTTTGGGGTCACAGAAGGCCTTCTAAGAATGGCGGGTATAAGTCAAGTCCTGAACAATGGATAGGAGCTCACCAAAACAATGGAAAGAGGGTGGCCATACAGAGATTATTTCAGGAGAGAGTAAAATAAAAGAACTAAAAGCAAGTCAGTGTGATTGCAGCAAAGATTGCAAGAGGAAGAAATGACTGGAGAGGAAAGTGAGGGCCAGCAAATGGAGGCCATCTTTGTATTTTTCTCCTAAGGGCATTTGTGAAAGCACTCAGGGGTTTTAAAGAAGAGATTAAGAGGCATCAGATTTGCTTTTTATTTTTTTTAAAGATTTTATTTATTTATTTTTAGACAGAAGGGAAGGGAGGGAGAAAGAGAAGGCGAGAAATAGCAATGTGTAATTACCTCTCATGTGGCTCCCACTGGGAACCTGGTCTGCAACCCAGGCATGTACCGCTGGGAATCAAACCAGCGACCCTTGGTTCACAGCCAGGTTTGCTTTTTGAAAAGATAATTTTGGTTGCTGTCTGGAAAATAGAAAGTAGGAGGGCAATTGTGACACAAAGGTCTAGGTAACAAATCATGTTGCCTCGTTGGGTTGACTTAGAGTGGTGGCACTTTTTTAATCTGTAAAATGGAGACAAAAACAATTCCATAGTGTCTAGCATATTAACTTCGGATGTTTTTATGGTATTGGCTATTATTTGAGACAGCTATTAATTATATTAAAGGATTTTCCTGCCCTGGCTGGTGTGGCTCATTTGGTTGAGCATTGTCCTGCAAAGCCAAAGGGTGCCAGTTTGATTCCCCGTCAGGGCACATGCCTGGTCCCTGGTTGCACTGTGTGTAAGAGGCAACCGATGGATGCTTCTCTCCCTCTCTTTTTCTCTACCTTACTCTCTCTCTAAAGTGAATAAATAAAGTCTTTTAAAAATAAAAGGATTTTCATTTTGGTATATGTATCAAACTTTTAATAGGGTGAATGTGAGTAAATGAGGGTTGGATTTAGCTCTACAAGTATATTTGTTATCTGAATCTTTTACGGTTAACATGTATGTAGTGTACTACTCATGTAATTTTTTTCTTTTTTAAAGATTTTATTTATTTATTTTTAGAAAGAGGGGAAGTGAGAGAGAAAGAGAGGGAGACAAACACCAATGTGTGAGAGAAACATCAACCATTTGCCTCTCGCACGCCCCCCAGAGACCTGGCCTGCAACCCAGGCATGTGCCCTGAGTGGGAATCAAACCAGGACCTTTTGGTACACAGGCCAGCACTCAGTCCACTGAGCCACACCAGCCAGGGCTACTAAAGTAATTTTTTAAAGTGTATAATTAAGCCTATAACTGGACCTAAGCAACAACATCTAAAATGAAAGAGGAGAAAGTATTGCAGAATGGTTAAAAGCTTGAAATTTAAAGTCAGAGAGATCTGGATTCAAATCCCAGCTCTATCATTCATTAACTGTGTAACACTACAAAAGTTCATTAGCTTCTGTAAGCCCATTTCCACATCTGTAAAATGGGAATAATCATAGCATCTAGTTTATAGCATTGTTGTGAAGATTGATTGAGGTAATGGAGTGTCTGGTACAAAGTACTAAATGGTCACCTAGTGGCAGCTATTTCCATTATGTAGAATGGAGGATATCAGCAATTTCCATTTCCAGATGTGATTGGAATAATCTGAACACTTTTTCACCGAGCAAAATAATAAATATTTTTTAGAAGGATTATCCTCCTGTTCCTAAATTTAACAGATTTTAAAACTCAACGGATGTTGAATTTTATCAAATGCCTTTTGAGCTTCCACGTTTTTTCTTACTTTATTTTTTTTCTTTAATTTTTTTTATTTGAGAGACAGAAAGAGAAAGAGAGAGAGACAGAGACATCAGCTTGTTGTATTACTCAACTCCATTTGTCTTCTGGGCTCTAGCACTCAAGTGCCTTTAGAAGTCTCTGATTTTTTCATAACAATAAGTAGTATTTACAGAGCACTTAGTACTAACCACTTCACACATCATGACTTCCCTACGGAGTATGTACCCCTTAGGTAGTGTGTCAGAAATGTGAAGGACCTTGGCACAAGGCCCTGGAGATGGAACTAAAGGCTGCTCTTTATTGTTATGACATGTTATTGCGTTCTTTCATTATTCATTCAACACATATTTATTAAGCATCTCAGGGCTAGTCTCTGTGTTATGTACCAGCGGTACTGCCTCAAATAAGAACTCAGATGGAATCCCAGTCTAACAGAGGAGACGGACAATAAACAAGTGAATAAATAAACAAGATCAATGTAAGTTGCAAAGAGAGCTATCATACACTTTTACATCACATACAGGATGGTGTGACAGAGAGGGGAGGCTAACTTTAAATATGGTAATTGGTAGGCAAGGCTTTTTTGAGGTGATGTTCAAACTGCGAAAGAAACATAAAGAAGCCATAACTGCAGAAAGTTGGGGGAAGAGCACTTCAGGCTGAGTAAGCAGCAAGTCCAAGTACACTGAAGCAAGAAGCATGCAAAATAACTTGATAAATCCTAAGAACAGATAGGGGCTTCCTGTGGATAGGGTTAGGGAACTTGAGAGAAAAGATGTCAAAGCAGACAGAGGTCAGATTGAATCACGTCTTGTAGATCTTGTTAAGGTGTTTGGATTTTATTCTAAATGGACGCCACTTTTTTTGTTGTTGTTTCATAAATTACTTTATTGTTGTTCAATTACAGTTGTCTGCATTTTTTTCCCCACCACTTCCCCCACCCCATCCAAACCCACTGCCCTCCCTGGAAGTCACTTTAAACATGAAAGGGAAATGACTTCTGGATTATTTTTTCTTAAAAGATCACTGTAGCTGCCCTACGGAAAATGGATTAGAGAGGAGCCAGAAAGAGAGCAAGGAGAAAAGTTAAATACTGCTTGCAGTAATTTAGGTGAAAGATGGAGGTGAAAAAAAGAGTAGGTTGCAGTGACAGAGAGAAGGAAATGGATTCGAGATATACTTTGGAGGTAGAACCAATTTTTTTGATTTTATGAAGAGGATGAATCCTTGTTGTTTTAACAATCACATGATGCTATTTACTGTGCTGGGGAAAATTAGGGGAAGGAACAGATTAGGTTGATACAAGGGAGAACTCTAGTTTGGACTTTTTTTTTTTTTTAAAGATTTATTTTTATTTATTTTTAGAGAGAGGGGAAGGGAGGGAGAAAGAGAGGGAGAGAAACAGCAATGTATGGTTGCCTCTCACATGGCCCTCACTGGGGACCTGGCCTGCAACCCAGGCATGTGCCCTGACTGGGAATCGAACCGGGACCGCTTGGTTCCCAGCCCGCACTCAATCCACTGAGCTACACCAGCCAGGGCTAGTTTGGACTTATTAAATTGATATGCCAGCTAATACTCCAAGTGGAGATGTCTAATAAGAAGTTAGACAAATGAGATGGGATCTCAAATAAGAGATCTGCCCTACCATGGAAATATAAATATGAAGATTATTAATATTTGGGTGATCTTTGAAGTCTTGAAGACGGCCCAGAAATGAGCCCTGAAAGATCCAGAGATGATGACAGGTCACTGGGGCAGGAGGAAAGTTATGAGAATGTGTTTTCACAGAGACCAGTGAGAAAAGTGTTTCATGAAAGACAGAGCGCATCTATGTTGAATGTAGCTAACAGGTAAAAAGAGACGTGTATAGAGATTTTATTGGATTTGGCAACATGTAGATCATTGGTATCCTTGGCAAGTTTAAGAACAGGTTAAACAGATTGGGGTGGAAATGGAGACCTCTTGTTGGAGACATCTTGTTTCAGTTTTGTTGCGAAAAGGAGTGAGGAAATGAGATAATAGGATAAAGGGAAGGTTCTGTTTATTTTTAAGATAGTAATGACCCAGTAGAAGTAATTGATACGAGGAAAAGTCCTAGAAAAGGCAGGAAGGGATGGGATCCATAGAACTGGGGTGCCCTTTGAGAGGGACAAAGAGACATCTTTCATGGTATCAGAAAGATAGAAAGGAAGATGGGTATTGAGGAGGACCAAAGTTTTGCCACCCCAAAATGTGCCTTTTGGAATATTGATTTTAAACTGGTTATTAAGAAACAAAAGACTCTGAAAAAACCTTTACTCTTCCCCCTTTCTGCCTAAAGGATTTCAGATAGAAAAACCTGCTTACAGGTAGTAAGCATCATCATAGCATCATGACATAAACTAAATGCAGCTGACAGGGAAAAATCTAGCAAAACCCCTTTGCTGAACTTCCTTTTGTGTCCCATTGTTTCTGGGTGGCCCAGTAAGAATTCTACGTTTGATCTATCAATCTTTGAGTAGCCCACTTTTTCTAAATCCCAGACCATTGCCCCCTTCTCTTTTGTCCAAAATAGCATACAAAGCTCAACTCCCCCATGTGTCTTCGGGTCTCATATCTTTTTTTTTTCTCCTTTTAATTGTTTTTTGATCAATCTACCCATGCCCCTCAAAGGGTCTCATATCTATGGCACCCCAAAATGTACATCTATAATAAATTTTGGACATTTTCTCCTGTTAATCTGTTTCATATTAATTGGATTAGCCCAGCTAGCACTTAGAACATGGGAGGAAAGTTAATTTTTGCGCCTCACAGCACAAATCAAGTGGGCTCGCGACTTTCCAGTTGGATGAGAATGATCCTCTCTGATGATTTTTATTTTCTCAAGTCACTAGTTATGGTGAAGGGAGAGAAGAATGTGTAGGAGTTTGAACAGAGAAGGTGTGAAATACATTATCTTTGGAAGTGGGAAAATGAACTTACTAGGAAAATTCAGTAAGAGTGCCAGGAAAAGTCTAATGTCTTTTTGAGGCTTGTGGTCAAGAATTTAAAGTGAAAGCCTCAGCCCTTGTTAAAGAAGGTAAATTGTTGGATCCAACTAGAATGGGGTTTTACCAGGTGAATATAATGGAGAAGGAGGAAAACAAGAGTTGTATGTGTTTGTAGGCAAACTTAACTTCTAAACTGTGTGACACAAGTTATAAGAATGTGAGATATGGAATAAATAATATTTAATGGTTTGGAGGTTTCAATGAAGTCAAAGAATCAGTTACTATGATCAGACAGCTGGGATTCTTGAAATAGAGATTTTCGAGATGGGATACTTACTGGCAATAACAAACACAAGGATGAGCTGTGGGGCAAACATGGGGATGGAGCAGCTGCTATAAGATAGCAGGAAAGATTGCTGGAGGTAAGGAGGTAAAGAATTGACAGAGTATATTGGGTGGTCATCCACATAGATGTTGGATGATGAACAGAAATAGAGGTGGAAAGGAAGACAATAAGCCATGAGCTAATATTTTCACTTTTAAAAGATTAAAAAAATTAATTTTCAAAGAGAAGGGGAAGGAGGAAGAAAGAGAGGGAGAGAAACATCAATTGAGTTGCTTTTCTTGCACACCCCCAACTGGAGACCTGGCCCAAAATATAGGCAAGTTGAACCAGCGACGTTTGGTTCACAGGCCAGCACTCAGCCACACCAATCAGGGAGTCATGAGCTAAAAATAATTGAGGGAGGAATGATCCACCAAAAGGTCCATAAATGACAGTAACTAGGATGAGTATTAAGGAATATGGCTAGTGCACTTCACAGAAGTTGGAGATTTTGAAGAGGATACTGCCTATTGGTTGATTCCATAAAGATATTTTAATGCTGCAATTTTAAAGTATCTCAATCTGTTCATAAAGTGTTGAGTGGCAGTGGAATTAAGAAAAACGTTATAATCCCCGTGTGTTGCGTTTATAAATTATTTGTTCTACACACACAAAATCAAGGACTTATTTAAAAGTACAGAATGCACTCACTAAAGAATGCACATCAGTGAAGTTTATACTGATAGACAAATCCGTATTGCAATGAGGTTCCAAAATAAAATCAGCAAGATCGTGTGTGAAATCGGTAAGACTCTCTAATTTCACTGGCCCAGCACGAAGTGGAGTAGATAGCAGGCACTTAATCTGTGAATGTCAACCACAGAACGTTATATTCTTCCTGGGCAAGGATAACAGCAGACTGCTCCAGGAACAATCAAGAAAAAGGGCCCTTTGATATGTCTCCCTCGGAGCTGATAGAGCCCTTGGAATTTGCTTTCCTGAGAAAATTGGTCTAGCGAACCCATTCAAATTTCTCCCAGCAAATGACAGCGGCCTACAGCCAACTCCTTTCCCGTTCATTGGCCAACTGGAAACTTCAGCCACTCATTCCTCCCGCCTCTCACCCAGGAGCCAATAGAAAAGATTAGCGCTTCGTTACTTAGTGTCATCAAGTACCGCACTTGCAACTGGCTATTGGAGCTACCCATCAAGAAGTAGGCGGGCCAGGTCAGCAGGCCTATATAAGAAAAGGACAAAGGCGGCGCACAGCCTGTGTCATCCGCCATTTTGTGAGAAGCAAGGTGGCCTCCACGTTTCCTAAGCGTCTTCTCCGCTTCTGTCTCGACCGCCCCTTGATTACAGACATGTCTCGGGATCGGTTCCGGAGCCGCGGTGGTGGCGGTTTCCACCGGCGCGGAGGAGGCGGTGGCCGCGGCGGCCTCCACGACTTTCGTTCCCCGCCGCCCGGCATGGGCCTCAATCAGAACCGCGGACCCATGGGTCCCGGCCCGGGCCAAGGTGGCCCCAAACCCCCAATCCCGCCACCGCCTCCGCACCAACAGCAACAGCAGCCACCACCGCAGCAGCAGCCTCCACCACAGCAGCCGCCGCCGCCGCTTCAGCCGCCGCATCAGCAGCCGCCACCGCATCAACAGCCGCCACCGCATCAGCAGCCGCCACCGCCACAGGACTCATCCAAGCCCGTCGTTCCTCAGGGACCCGGCCCGGCTCCTGGAGTAAGCAGTGCTCCGCCGGCCTCCGGCCCGGCTCCGCCCGCGACTCCCCCGACCTCTGGGGCCACCACCGGGCCAGGCCCTATCCCGACCCCGCCGCCGGCTGTCACCACGGCGCCCCCCGGGGCGCCCCCGCCTGCGCCGCCGAGCAGCGGAGTCCCCACCACCCCTCCTCAGGCTGGGGGTCCGCCGCCTCCACCCGCAGGGGGCCCGATCCAGGGGCCTAAGCAGGGCCCAGGACCCGGCGGCCCCAAAGGCGGCAAAATGCCAGGCGGGCCGAAGCCCGGCGGCGGCCCAGGCCTAGGCGGTCCTGGTGGCCATCCCAAGCCGCCGCACCGAGGAGGCGGGGAGCCTCGCGGAGGTCGGCAGCATCACCCCCCCTACCACCAGCAGCACCACCAGGGGCCCCCGCCCGGTGGGCCCGGCGGCCGCAGCGAGGAAAAGATCTCCGACTCGGAGGTGAGTGTCTCTGGGACCTACGCGGTCGATTTCCCTAAGATGGCCGCGGCCCCTCCTCGTCCCCCCTCCCCCTTCGCTGGCCTCCATTTTGTCGGAGGCCGGAAAGGCGCTTGCGCGCTGGCGGCGATGGGCGGGGCTGCCCGCGGAAGCACCGGGCAGACGGCGTGGGACCGCTATCCCGCCCGGGGTTTCCCCTCGCAGCCGCCAGAGGGCCGGGGCCGGGGCCTGGGGGCTGGCCGGAGGAAAGAGGCGATGAGAGGCTATAATGGGCCCTGTTGAAGTCAGGAGGTCCTGGGAACCCTAGCACGATTCGAGATATCGGGGGCGTTCCGGTCTGAAAAGCGCAGGCCCAAGTCGTGTCAGTGGCAACGGGATTTTGGTCTTTTTTTATTTTTATTTTTTCATACTTGACCGTCGTCTTAATTTTGCCACGATTTAGATTAGTTGGGCGCTCAGCATATATTGGATTACGAGATCGCTGGTATAGTGGCTTCTCTGTCAGAGTTCTGAGTGTCAGTTCTCGAGTATTTTGAGTGATTTGGGCTGTTTGATATTAGGATACTAATTACTTTGGAAATCCCACAAATGTAATGGGACTTTCCTTTCAGTTTAAACGAAACAGAAGAGCAGCCCGATTGGTAACAGACAGTTTGGACAAAGCAAAAATTAGTGGGTTTCTTTGTTTGCAGAGGTCCCTGGTATTTGAAAATTCCCTTCCTTTTTCATTAGGGGTTTAAAGCCAACTTATCTCTGTTGAGGAGGCCTGGAGAGAAAACTTACACTCAGCGTTGTCGGTTGTTTGTTGGGAATCTACCTGCTGATATTACGGAGGACGAATTCAAAAGACTGTTTGCTAAATATGGAGAACCAGGAGAAGTTTTTATCAACAAAGGCAAAGGATTTGGATTTATTAAACTTGTGAGTTTGTCGGATTTTCATGTATAATTAAAGCGCCTTCCCTTTTTTCCTATTACAGATGTACTGGTTTTTAAATGAACAAGAATAAATTGGCCATTAAAATTTTCATCATTCTTGCAAAAAAGATGCAACTGCTGTATAATGTATAACTGTTGGTGTCTAAGACAAGGGGAGTGGGTGGGTAAGGCATTGTAACTATTGTGAATGGTGTCGGGGAGGCTGCCTGAAGATCATTTGAGCTGGTGGAAGAATAGGAATGGGAATTGGGCTTACAGCTTTAAGAGTGGGCATTAAACCGTTTTTGAGGTCATTAACATGAGTATGTCTGATAACTTTCAGGAATCTAGAGCGTTGGCTGAGATTGCCAAAGCTGAACTTGATGATACACCCATGAGAGGTAGACAGCTTCGGGTTCGCTTTGCCACACATGCTGCTGCCCTTTCTGTTCGAAATCTTTCACCTTATGTTTCCAATGAACTGTTGGAAGAAGCCTTTAGCCAGTTTGGTCCTATTGAAAGGGCTGTGGTAATTGTGGATGATCGTGGAAGATCTACAGGGAAAGGCATTGTTGAATTTGCTTCCAAACCAGCAGCAAGAAAAGCATTCGAAAGATGCAGTGAAGGCGTTTTCTTACTGACAACGTAAGTTCTTGTGCTTATTTTAATAATTTCTATGAACTTGTATGAGGAAGTGGCAGTAAAACTGGAAAATAAGATGAAACCTTTTTTGTTATTAGAACTCCTCGTCCAGTCATTGTGGAACCACTTGAACAATTAGATGATGAAGATGGTCTTCCTGAAAAACTTGCACAGAAGAATCCAATGTACCAAAAGTAAGATGGATTAAACTTCTGGGTAGTTTTTAAGTGTAAGCAAGAACTTGTAGTGATTTTTCAGTTTTGTGTAAAATGGGTAAAATTCTTCTAAGTGAGTATGCTTAATGAAAACATCAGGCTCAGGAAGTTTGAGGTTTTGAATTAATTATTCAGATACCCAGTTTTTATTTCTGAGATAGGTATATTTCACAAACAATCTCGTCTTGCTTAAAACAGTTTTGCGATATATAAGTATCCTCATTTTTTTTAAGGATGGAAAAAATTTCCTTGAATAGGAAATTCGGCTAAAGGAAACAATTAGGAAATAAGGAAGATAGGATTTATCAATGCCCATGTTCTCTGTTACTGTGTCATTCTGGGACAGTCTGATATGTTATTTTCGCTGTGAAGATATTTTATGTGAACCAAAGTGGTCTTTGTTTCTTGTTTTTTCTTACAAGTGTTAAGCCAGGGGGAAAGATCAATGTTTTTAGGGGAGTCAGGAAGTGTTTCTTGTATGCATTCGCAAATTGATTCATGTTTAAATATTGTCAGGGAGAGAGAAACTCCTCCTCGTTTTGCCCAGCATGGTACATTTGAGTATGAATATTCTCAGAGATGGAAGTCCTTGGATGAAATGGAGAAACAGCAGAGGGAACAAGTTGAAAAAAACATGAAAGATGCAAAAGACAAATTGGAAAGCGAAATGGAAGATGCCTATCATGAACATCAGGCAAATCTTCTGCGTCAAGGTAAATGGCCTTCTGAATTTTGACGATAGGACAGTTGCTTTTTGAACTTATTGGAATCTCATTAACATGAATCCAAAACAAAATTTTCCAATGTTCAGATCTGATGCGGCGCCAGGAAGAATTAAGGCGAATGGAAGAACTTCACAATCAAGAAATGCAGAAACGAAAAGAAATGCAATTAAGGTAAAATTTTGTTACACTAAGCCTTTTTTCTTCATTAACACTTAAACAAAAGGTGAGCCTAAATTTTGCTCGTGAGTCAGTGTTGGTATAATACTTAAATCGGAATTATGTGTAAGGTTTCCATAAGTAAATGCTTATTTTTCTTTGCCAGAATGCCTCTAGGGCTATTCTAGACTCACTTTCCCTGGCTTTTTTTTTTTTTTTTTTGATTGATTTTAGAGAGACAGGGAGACACTGATTTGTTGTTCCATCTATTCATGCCCTCAGTGCTTACTTCTTGTATGTGCCCATACTGGGGGTTGAACCCTCAACCTTGGTGTTTTGGGGCAGTGCTCCAACCAGCTGAGCCAGTTCTCCCGACCTTTTTATGTGTTTGCTCTAACCTAGTCTTTGTAAAGCTGTTAGGCAAATTATTAGCTTTTTTAAAATTGAATTTGAAAAGATGTGGATAACACTTTGGTTTATAAGTTTGATGAACATTTCCAGGCAAGAGGAGGAACGACGTAGAAGGGAAGAAGAGATGATGATTCGTCAACGTGAGATGGAAGAACAAATGAGACGCCAAAGAGAGGAAAGTTATAGCCGAATGGGCTACATGGATCCAGTAAGTAAACTTCTATTAAAATCTAATTGGAGTTGTCTACAAAACTTGTAGGTACCTAGAATGAAATTTTACTCAGTTAAATATAACATTTCATGTTGTAATCACTTTTTTTTTAAACAAGCATATTATGAGTGATATGCCTTACAGTTGTAGAGTTCTTTTTCGGTTTGACCAGCAATTCATTGTTAGGAAGAAGTTTTTAGGTCTTTAGATAATTGACTCTTGGTAACTGGTTTCAGAAACTGATTTTTAAGATTGTTTTAATGAACCTTTTTTTAATTTTAAAAACAAATTAAGTTTGGGTTTGTTTGTTTGTTTGTTTGTTTTTAAACTCAAATCATATGGGTGTAGTAGTACAGATGTACGATTTTTTTTTTTTTTCTTTCCCCCCAGAGAGAAAGAGACATGAGAATGGGTGGTGGCGGAGCAATGAACATGGGAGGTGAGCATGAAAATTAAATTAGCAATACCATTAGAGAGCAATGTTCTGATTGAGTTGTAACCAGTATTTTTGTTTCCTAGATCCCTATGGTTCAGGAGGCCAGAAATTTCCACCTTTAGGTGGTGGTGGTGGAATAGGTTATGAAGCTAACCCTGGAGTTCCACCAGCAACCATGAGTGGTTCCATGATGGGAAGCGACATGGTAATGTATCCTGCGGGACGTAGTACGAAGGAAGTTCTCGTTTTCACAACTTACGTGTGTTTTGTGTTGTTCTGTTTTTAAAGTAGGTGACTGGACTTCTTTTAGTTCCCCTATCATGTAAATCGTAATATTGAGGAATACTTTGGCAACATAGAAGAACTCTGTGTGGTAACCTAAACGGATATGGTTGCCAGTGGGAAATCAGTGCTGTTAGTAATATGTTGGAGTTATCTTTGGCAATGAGTAGACTTAGGTGCTTTCCAGTATATTGCTTGTGTACTCTTGCACTCCAGCGCATGGCAAATCCAAATTCTAAACGTTAGATAACGTACATGATTATTCTACATCCAACTGAGAGTAATCAAATGGCAAACTGTTGTTCATTCAGCTGGTATTTGCCATCAGTATGAATTAAACTAGTAGTTTGCAGCTTCTAGGCATGTTTTAGTGATGTGTAGGACTTATACCTATATGTGGTGTGGCTTCTAGCCAATACAAGGGAATTGTTTAGTGTTTTGACTCGTCGTTTCCCACCTGTTGGGCTTGTCTGTAGGTACACCTTCTAAAATTAAACTGACATCCTCTTTTGCTACAGAGTAGCAAAACACAAATCAGTAATTTTAAGCATACTAGTTGTGTGCATTTGAGCTGAACCTTCTTGATGCTGTCATATTTTAGCTGTGCAGCAGCTAGCCTATCTGAATGCTTTACTACAACCAAGTGAGTTGGTCTGAGTGGCTGTATTTAGGGCTTTATAAATTTTTAGAACTGAATATTGACTTTAGAGGTGGGATTAGGGAAAAGTGCATTTTCAAAACTGAATTGAATCTGATTAGTTTATCTACAGGATTTTGACAAGGGAAGGAAGCTGCAGCATGTAACTCACTAGATACATTTTACAAATAGGAACATAAGGATTTAGTGTGGGACCTCACCTATTTAAAATCCACTAATGGCTTTTTGGGAATTAGAACTGTAAGTAGCTGGTGGGTTAAATGTAATGCTATTAGCTTCCTTCAAATCGAATTTTTAAAATAATGTGGGTAACATTTTTGCTTATGTGCTTCCTTAAGGCAGATTGTGTAGGTATGTAAGCAGATTTGTTAAAATCTAACTTTACATGATGTTCCCACAGTTAAGTTTCTATAGTCCATGTAATAGGTAGCTCCTTCAAGTTCTAAGATGTTGTAATAACATAATTGTGAAAGCCCCAAATTTTCCTTTTTAGCTTTTTGAAATACATAGTACAGTGTACTAAAACTCCAAAAGTTTTAGGATTTAAAAAAATAGTTTAAAGGATTGAGATACTTAATCTTTTCAAATTAGCCCTATAGTATTTTGAAGAACCATTGAAATTATGATGTATAGGAACAAACCCTAATGCCATTTCTGTTTTTGTTTGCTGTGTTTTTTGGAGTAATACTTAGTAACTGATAGATTTTAAATGGAATTTGAAAGCTAGTTCAGGCTGCTGTGCTTGCATATCTGTAGGGTTTTTCTGTTTGGGTACATAGCTTTCTAAGATTTAGAAAGTACCTAAAACTAGATGGAGTAATAAACTCCTGTTTCATTGCAGTCACTTAAGCTTGGTGTTAGGCTGTTTGGGAGATACCCCAAACATGGAATTGTAGCTAAGTGCCAGTGGACTTGTAAGACCTAAAGGAGCAGTTGGGCTGTTACAGGGGTGGGCTGTACATTTAGTCAGTTTGCAACAATACAGACTAGCACTGTGAACATAATTGTCTCTGGTTATATAGTGATGGTTCTGAAGGTGGTATACCTGTGAGAATATGGCAACATGTTTTTTAAATCAAGTTACTGTGCCGGTTAAGTGACTAAATCTATTAGTCTTTTATGCTTTTTTTGTAGTCTGGTAGCATTTTATTAAAACTTTGAACCTTTTAAGGTTTCTGCAACTTAGCAGATGTGTCTTAAGATCTTGAAAAGCTCAAGGTTTCTTATGCAGCACATGCCACTAACTGGTGAGTAGGTCTTTGTCACTTCATTGAGTGAATTGAATCTGTCTGGTTGGGCTTGTTAGGCTTACTTGGAAATTAAATTCCTGTTCAGACCTTGAAAGTGAGAAGTTTGCAAGCTTTTCAGTGGGTTATTCTGATGTGAAATTTCTTAAACTCATTTTGGAATGGGTTTTCACATCTACACTAATTCTTAAATTTTTTAGCACTACAGGGAAGATCTATTCTTTGAAACAGGTGTATGAGAATGGCTCAAGTGGGAACATACCACAAGGCATGTATTATCGTAAACTAATTTTCAAATTACCCTTTTTTCCTTTCTATGTTCCCGGTACCTGTGGATCGACTCATTGGTGATTGTATCGACGAACGTTGACTACGGAACCTTCTAAAATATTTACTTAACACACATGGACATCAACTACATATAATGAACTGTTAATTACTGTTCCAATAGCGTACTGAGCGCTTTGGGCAGGGAGGTGCGGGACCTGTGGGTGGCCAGGGTCCTAGAGGAATGGGGCCTGGGACTCCCGCAGGGTACGGTAGAGGGAGAGAAGAGTATGAAGGCCCAAACAAAAAACCCCGGTTTTAGATGTGACATCTAGGCTTTCATTCCAGTTTGTTTTTGTCTTTTCTTGTTTAGATACCTATCTTTTAAATTCTTGCATTTTAGTAAGAAAGCTACCTTTTTATGGATGTTAGCAGTTTACTGACCTAATATTTGTAAATGGTCTGTTTGGGCAGGTAAAATTATGTAATGCAGTGTTTTGAAACGGAATTTTTTTTCCTTTTTATTTCCTTTTTTTAAAAAAAACTGTATAATGTCCCTCAAGTTATGGCAGTGTACCTTGTGCCACTGAATTTCCAAAGTGTACCATTTTTTTTTACTGTGCTTCAAATAAATAGATAAAATAGTTATAATATTGATCTTCAACTTTGCCATTCATGCTTTTGTGCACATTAGGCTAGGTATTCCACTTTGAAGCATGAGAAATCTCTAGACCTTCAAATGGCATGTGCCATTTCGGGGAAATGTATCTGTAGGCTAAGTATTCCTTTCTACAAATAAGTACCCCCTTGTTTTAAAAAGAAGAAATGCATATTGGAGCAGTTTCATGATTTGATTTGTTTGGTATTATAGGAAGCAAGTGGTGCTAAGTACTTTTAAATGGTTATATAAGCAAAGCTGAACTGTAAATCTTCAGGAATGTGTATTAAGATAATGGAATGGGTGTAAGGTTACTGGTAGGGGGAGAAAGTGCGAATGGCTAAACGGATCTTTTATGGCCCTATGATCTATCCTTTCCTTGAAAGTTTCTGAAGAAAAAGTGGAAAGATCATTTTATTGCATTCCTCCATTCTTGTTTTTAAAAGATTAAGTCCCAAGCCCTGCAAATGGCTTGTATTGAACTTTCACGTTTGAATTAAAGATTGTTAAACATGAAATCTTTTCATGTATTACTTTGAGCAATATATAAAGATTGGGGTTTATAAAGTCTGAAAAATTCAGCCTGAAAGTAAGAAGTGTAATAACCATAAACTAGGTGTAGTTACATATATACGTTTGTACTCTGAAACTTAACATCTCGTCAGGCTACTTCGTTGGGCAAAATCTGTAGGACTACAAAAAACGACTTGCTCTCTTTTCTAAGAGTTAGTGGTGACTATTAACAAATAGGGTCACAGATAGCCATTCTTAATTGTAACATACTTGTTAAATCTGTTTTTCCATAGTTCCTAAATCTGGAGAGGGTTGCTAATGCTACACAGTACAAATACAAATATCCCTTCCACCATGTTTCAGTGGTGGTGTCAATTTATTGTCAACTTCATTGAATCTCATTAGAGTACGATACTTTGACTCAATACTAGAGTACATTGTTACTGTTGTCTGATAGTGCACACAGGGGGGACCTGCTTTCCCAGTGTATACATGGTAGCGGAGGGAACAGCTTCCTACAAGTAGGCAAAGTAATTGAATAGTTTGGCTTTGTTCTAGAACTCTCACTATGGAATGTGTCTTCCTTTTCACTTCAGTTCTTGGTGCTAATTGGCAAAAGTAAAACTCTAAATCAAATCTTCGTTAAATGCTGAAGCTTAGAATTGTGCTTGCGTACAAAGGGAACTCTATTGTTGAAACAATTGAGCACTTTATGCTTGGGAAACTGGACAATATTAAAAGTAAAACACTAGTGGAGTATAAAGGGATGTCACCCAATTCTGTTTGTGTGACAGGTACATGGTGTGCTAATTAAGGGAATTTCATTAGAAAATATCGATTATTTCTCTTCACCAAGACACCTGGAAATGGGTGGTAGTTCTCGCATAATTACATCAATGAGGAAGTTTTGTCCCCAGTCAAGTTATGAATTGGTGATATGTATGAGATTTTTCTGTATGGAAACAAGGGTCTTGATTTGAAAGGAGTCCATTACAGTTTGAATCGTGTGGTAGGGACTCCACTAATGATAAAATAAGGGGTGTTCATGGGACACCCATGGAGGGTGAACTTGTATGTGTGTGGGTGGGGGCTGGTGGGGAAATGGGAAAATCTGCCTATAAAATTAATGTTTCAGTTTATTTTTCAGATTACATGCCTTTCTTTATAAGGGATGCTGGCACAGACCCCTAAAATAAGCTTTTGGTAGTACTGTACCTTTGAAGAGTGGTGAAGGATGCTAATGGATAATCTGCTGAAAGTTGTGGTTTTGATGGCCTTACTGTGGGCTGTAGAATTGCTAAACGTTGTTTAGCAAATAATGTTGCTTAGTTTCAACTAAGTTTTTTACTTTTATCACTGAAATAGCAGTGTACCAAGGGTTGTAAGCTGCTCAAATAGACTTTCTGTAAGTCTTGCAATGTATATGATAGTTTTTAGCCTAATGTGAATTTAAGTAATCTTAAAAAGTAGTTGCCTAAAAGCTGATGAAAGTTGGGGTGGGAAAGGGAAGGTAGTGCTTTTGAAGTAGTTAGCCAATTTTCTCATTTAAAGAAATCACCTGCCCCCATTTTCCTCTTCTCTACTTTCTCTCGTAATTTTGTTTTAAGAGGAACACTGATCATTTTTAAACTTACTACTCCTAATCTTTAAAAACTGCATTCTCTAAGAGACCTCAGTGTATGTAATAGGTATGTTATAAGCCTAACCCATTGGCTGTCTACTATTTAGTGAAAATCACAATCCTCTTCTTACAACACTAATTAAATTCCTTAAGAAGTACTGTAAACCCCACCACTCTTTACAGATGTATTATACCACTAATATAAACAATATAATTTGGGAAATTGTAATGTTACGCTTGTGCAATTTTTATAAGTGGCATATTATGGCAGATAAAAATTTAGACACTTGGCTTTTCTTGGGCAAGCCACTAAGTTTTGGCGGAATATTTTCTGGTGTTCTTGGACTGCAATTATGCACTATTAAAGTAGTGGCCTGCTACATAACTGCATTTAGCCAGCATTTCTGCAGTGCGTAACTGTGAGGAACGTAGTACCGCAAATGGCAATGGACATTAGGACCCGGATGTAGTATTCCTGCTTGCTCCAAGATTCTCATTGCCGACTGCATACAGGTAGGTAACAAGCAATATAATCTAACTTGGTGACTTGCTATGTACTTTTATTCCGTGGGCATTCTGACATCACACTTCTGACAATGAAATAACAGTGCAGCACCTAACACTTGTACGGTAAAGCTAGCTTATCAAAACTGCGTGGGTTTGGGGTTAGAGCTGTAATTTGTCAGGCAGAATTCAATGCTGTTGCAGTTCTCAGATAAAAAGTGCAAACTTGATTGTTGGTATATCTGATTCAGTTGTGTGGTTTTCTTTAGTTGCATTGTAACTGAAGATAACATGGAACACATCAGTGGTGTGGGGGAAAGGGAACCAAACCGTACTTGGGAGGCAGACTGCTTTTAGCATCTTGACAATGGACTGTATAGCATGTGATAATTAGTCTCTGTTGTAGCAAACTGACCTGCCCATAGGTCAGCAATATCAGTAATTGCAGACTGCAATTTTAGAGGTAATTATCTGCAGGTAGAGTGAATTAACAAAAATTAGTGGGTTTTTTGTAATATGATATACAATATTTTTTAAAAATGACCTCCATGGAAATACCTTTTTACTAACTTGGGCTTAGATGGGAATCTAATGTGAATAGTTCAGGTTATGTGATTTTACTAAATGTGTTTATACTCTAAATCTGGGGGAAGTTGGTGTGGCACATTGACTTGCCTACAGTTGAATACATGTTGGGAGTCATTTCCCAATCGTAAGACCTCGTCGCATTCTGTAGGATAAACTGCACGTGTTCAGAGGAGCTTTTTGAATTTGGTTCCCTTAGCTTTAGGGATGTGATGTTATAATCCAAAATGTTTAATTACAAAGAATCTTCAAAACTACCTTCTTTGTTGCTTAGGACGTACGCTTTGCATCGACTTTTGTTCCAGACCTCAACTCAACTTGGGTCTCTGAACTGGTTTTTAGCTAGTGTGCATGAGAAACAGCTTTCATGTATAATGCTTCCTGCTCTGTAACTGGAAAGTTTGGTTTACTTTGCATAAATGTGTGAAACCGATTCATGACTATGAAATTTTCTTCCGCTGTATCAAGAAAAATGGCTTGTCTTTGGCAAGCAGTTCACAAGGTGGGGACAGATTTGTACTTTAATATGTAGTCCATTCAAGCAAATAACTTTTGACTCTCCTGCTAGATGAAAGAGCAAATGGTGATTAGTTTAGCTAATGTAATGCAAAGCAAACACAATGCTAGGTGTTAGTGACAAGACTGTCACTAAATTGGCATACCTCCCTGTGACGGGGTTTTCCTCTGGCATGATCCATTAAATCGGTGGCCAACACTTGCTACCGTGATTTAGGGATTGAGTGTTTAGAAATTACAGCTCAGGTTTATTTCGTAATAGTCGATAACAATTTCGAGAGAATGTACTTGCAATATGGACTTCAGGAACATTATTGGGGTGGGGGGTTAATTTTGCTTCATCCTGCTTATTTTAAGATGAATGGACTTTTGCACTTTCAAATGAGAGACCTGTGACTTAGGTCGATTCTTACTAGTTTCGATTTGTACATAGCCATAATTTGTGAATCTTAGTGTAGAGGGTCTTTAAAAACCACTTAGTCAAAAACCTGGGAGTAAATGGGTTTTAGTAATAACACTACTGAGGTGCTTGCATTGTATTTCATACTCTTTTTCTTGTTACAAATGAAAACTATTCTTTTTAATGAGAATGGGCTGATGTTCAGAGGTGTGATGCCAGAATGCATTTTCGTACTGTTAGGCCCTTGGAACAGATACAGGTGCTTTCTGAAAGATGAAAGAAATGCAATGGGTGCTCTTCATACAAGGTTGCAAAACCTGCAAAGAATACATAATAGTCTCACTTTCCCCCAATAGAGATAGCTGCGTGTGACTAGTCTTGGACTTTAACCTTAATGGGGGTTGCATGTCTTCTATTGTTAATCATTGTCAGCTGCAGTGACACGATCCACAGTCCTGCATTTACTGTCTTTCCCTTAATGATTTTGGACAGGTTTTAGAGAGCCGGGATGTTTGTTCTGGGCCTTCATTTGGTTTTGGCTTTAGCTGATAATGTTCAGTGCTCTTGTCAGCTAGTGCAGTTCTCAAATGGCTGCCTATTAGGAAAAGAGCTGAGGATTTGACTGCTCCTAATCATCTGTCATTGCTGCTAGATAATGATTGGCAATTTTTAAAGACTCAACTGTGAAAATCTCACAGTTGTTGGTAAACCATCAACCATAAAAATGTTGCTTTTGAACACCAGTGCTGAAAAGATTTTATTCAGAAGGTGAAAAGTGGGGGGAGCTGAGTGCAGAATAGGATAATCTGGAGAATGGGAAGAATGCAAAACGATATAGTATCCCTTATGGATGGTACATGTGCAACAGGGAACTCTATTTCTTATACCTTTGGCAGTAAGTGATAATCAGGGAGGAAGAAGAACCTGGAACTTGAATTAAGGCTGATCTTTCTGGTTTTTGTGCAGTGGCCTTGCAGGCATATATAATGAAGGTGAATGTCTTCTCCCTCAGAAAAAACTCAGGTTCCTTGCTGTCCTTATTAAGGCATAGCTTCCCTGCCCTAACTTAAAACTCAGGACTTAGAGGGAAAGAACGAGGCAAATATATAGGATTACAGGCTAACAACTGCATTGTTGTGTACTGTGGAGTGGGGAGGGCACTCTTGGAGGACTCCTGCTGAAGGTGGTCAGTCCACCTGAGAATGGAAGATTTACTTGAATGGGGCGCAGGGTATGTGCTTTATGAAAAGGGAGCCGATGTTAAAACTCATTTGGTAAGGTAAACGTTGTCACATACCTTCACATAAGGGATAGTATATTTTGGATTGCAGTCAAACTTTATTGTACTCAGACTGGTGAAAAATAGCAGTTAGGCTTTTGTATTTTTAAAGAAGGTACAGTTTTCATTCTAATTCAGGTGTCTACTTTTACTTTAAGAATAATTTTAGATTTTTTCCCCCCCATGAAGTTTCTTCCAATTTTTTTAATGCTGTTACTTGCCCCCAATCTTGGTCTCTGGAATTTTACTCCTTAAATTTTGAAGTTAATTAGCATTTTCAAATCTTACGCCCTTGTCTCTTGTAATAACTTTTTCTTATTATTCTTTAGGTACGAGTGGTTGATGTTGGCTGATACTGGAGTGCTCTTTCACTTGAAGTAAGTGTCCTTAGAAATCTTAACCTTAGAAGTAGAGGACTTTTGGATTTGGTTTTTTATTTAATGATTAAACAGTTCGATTTACCTAAATGGGGTAAAACATGTTTAATTTTGTTAGTTTTTTTTTTAAGATTTTTTTTGTTTGGGAGGGGAGTGGAGAGGATGCAAATAACTGTAATTGAACAACAATAAAGTAATTTAAAAAAAAAGATTTTATTTATTTGTTTTTAGACAGAAGGGAAGGGAGGGAGAAAAAGAGGGAGAGAAACAGCAATGTGTGGTTGCTTCTCACGTGGCCCCCACTGGGGACTTGGCCTGCAACCCAGGCATATGCCCTGACTGGGAATTGAACCCGCGACCCTTTGGTTCACAGCCTGCGCTCAGTCCACTGAGTTTCACCAACCAAGGCTGTTCAGTATTTTTAACTTAGTGATTTCTATAGAGAGAATGAGACATTGATTTGTTTCACTTATTAATGCATTCATTGGTCGGTGCTTTTTTAAAGTTTTTTT
Source organism: Micronycteris hirsuta (assembly GCA_004026765.1). NCBI lineage: Eukaryota > Metazoa > Chordata > Mammalia > Chiroptera > Phyllostomidae > Micronycteris > Micronycteris hirsuta. Next base: position 73,756 of record PVJI01004578.1, on the reverse strand, counting down.
ATTTATTTTTAGAGAAAGGGAAAGGGAGAAAGAGGGAGAGAAATTTAAACATGTGTAAGAGAAACATAAAACATCAGTTGGTTCTTACATGCCCTCACCTGGAGGCCTGGCCAGGAATCAAACCAGCAACCTTTCGGTTTTCAGGCCGATGCTCAATCTGCAGGGCCTTGTATTGATTCTTGTATGTGTCCTGATTGGAGATCGAACCTACAGACCTCGACGTGTCGGAATAGTGCTCTAATCAACTGAGCTACCTGGACAAGGCAACGTGTTTGATTTTTAAGATGTTTTCCTTACCTAGGATAATATTCCTATATTTCTGTTTTTGAAAATAAAAGTGTACATAATCTGAGTTGGAAAAAGAAGATGGGGAATATTACAAAATGTTAAACAGTAGAATTCAAAGAAAAATGCATGGTTATGTATACAAAACAAATCACAGAAGAGCAGAAAAGAAAGCTTGAGCCCTGGCTGGTGTGGCTTAGTGAATTGAGTCCCGGCCTATGAACCAAAGGATCACTGGTTTGATTCTCAGTCAGGCACATGCCTGGGTTGCCAGCCAGGTCCCCAGTAGGGGGCACACAAGAGGCATCCACACATTGACATTTCCCTCCCTCCTTCCCTTCCCCTCTCTGTAAAAATAAATTAAAATCCTTAAAAAAAAAAAAAAAAAAATGGAGGCTTGAATTAGTGAAGGAATGCTGTATTTTCAGTGTTTTAAATTCGCCTTAGAACCCATTCAAAATTTCCTTAAGATTCTCTTTGTCTTATCGAGAGGAACAACTGTCTAGTCATTGGTAGGAGGGAAAATTTCATATGTACAAGTGAAAAAGTTTAGAGTTTGCCCTTGGTGTAGCAGTAACAGTCAGTAAACACAACCACTAATTGGAACCCAAACATAAAGTATACGTGTTAAATATTAGTAAGAACATAATATGCTGAGGGTATTATTTTAATAAAAGTACATTTTTGAAAATAGGTGGATAATTGTTCTCAAGACATCACACAGCATGAGCCAACCAAGAAGGAAAGCCAAAACCTGCTAGACTGCAGAAGTGTTTCAGGTAAGTTAAGTGACTCTTACTCTGTTAAAATCCTACAGAAAAAATAACTCTTGGGTGGTACAAAAATTAATTTCCATATTTTGTTGTGTATAATGTGCATCCACATTTTTGGCCCAAACTTTCAGGGGTAAAAAATCTTTCCTGGAATATTTTTAATTCTTAATTCAATTTTTAATTTATATTTAGGTACTTGTTTTCTGTATTATAAAGGAATTTTAGTATTTACTTTTGAACATACTACGGTACAAGAAATTTTATGTAACAAATAGTTACAAATCACAAGAACCGATACAAGGTATTTCAGGTACTACCCATATATAATAATGTACACCCTTATTTTTCCCTCAAAAATTTGGGTAAAATGCACATTATGGATGGCAAAATAGAGTACTTGTGTGTGAATATCTCATTTTAATTTTTTCTACATTAAAACTTTCTCAAAGGAAATAGTTCTTATAGTACTTAAATATTTAATCGCCTTAACAACCTTCTGAGGTTGTAGGCTTTGTTGCTTTGACTCAAACCTCAGAAAAACAGGGATTTCAGTTTTTAATAAGATGTGTATGTGTGTTTACCTCTATCTATTGCACCACGCAGAGGAGGGTTTGGAGATTTTGAAGTTCCCTGTTTTGTTTTTCATCTTTATAGTTGCATAGTGGGATCATCTATCGTTGAAAACGGATGGCAAACAAAATAATATAAGTGATCTGTTAGAATGGTTGGCAATTTCAAAGGGCAATTTAACTTCGCTGTGATAGCTGGAAAGCAAAAATAATGTATAAACAATGGACATGGCTCTGTCCAATAAAACTTATAAAACGGTGGCTGTGGATCGTAGCTTACTATCTCCTGTAATGAATTGCATGTATAGATAGGTGTCACTCAGGTTTAAAAGGCCCTCATAAGTTTGAAATTTAAACAGTCTACATCTAAAGAAACCTTAGACAGACTATTAAATACCATTGATACCACATTCCTTGATTATTATTTCTTTGGTGTTAGGAAGTTTACTTGGTGCTAACAAACTTGATAACTCTGATTTTTACATCTTTTGGGAGTAATTGTTTCCTTTGATTGGCAGGATCAGGTGAACTGTGTCCAGGAAACCAGTGAGGAAGAGGGCAAAGAGGAATGAACAACCTAATTGTTGTTAATAAAAGACATTTTAAAATCAGATTGTCCTTTTATTCTGTTTTTAAGTAGTACTCTTTCATTTTCTAGAGTTTTCCTATGTCATCAACTTGTTGTTCTAGGTGACTTTAAAAAGGATGTTCCATATTCTAGACATAGAACAGGTTATTCAGGACTCTATATTTGAGGCTTTTTTTGTCAGAGCTACTTAAGCCTCTTAGTTACTAATCAATTAGATGGCCCTTCTGTCCTAACTAAACTGATTTAGGCATCAAGTTTTAATATTGCCTTAACTCTTTATAGGTTTTGTACCTAAAGTGCTAATTTATGAGCTTGCTGTGATTAAGGAGAAGAAAGTTGGAATTCAGAAGAGTTTATTTGAGATTAGTTGAAATAGTCACAAAGAAAGTCAAAAGTCAACAACAGTCACTGGTCCCATGGAATTTGCTTTGAAAAACTATATAGTCAGTACTAGGGATGAGACCAAGATCCTGCTGTTCTCTTTTTGGCCATAGTCATTCTGCTTATCTGTGATTGCTGTAATTTTTTTAAATAACCAGGGAGGCCAGCCATCCCAAATCAAGAATCTTCTGAGTCCATGTCTTGATTCAACTTTCTCTTCCTCCTTTCTGATTGCCAACTGATCTGAAGTTTTATGGATCTCAAGACAAGAACAATCTGCAGTGTAATTAATAAAGTAGGAAGGAGCATAATGGGATCTTAAGTACTAGAGTACAAGTATTTTGCAATTTGTCCAGCTGTATTATCTGGCAAGCTGCAGTTTGCTTACTGGTAAAATAAACGTTGCCTTCTTAATTGGGTCCCTTGAATAAAAAGATGGTGCACAAAAAAAAAGCATTTAGCACATTTTCTGGCACAAAAGGAGTACAAGGTATTTTTTAATATGGTCAATCAGGATTCACAGCAAGTTGAGGACTCTGCCTAGACCATGTCATTAGAAGATCTGATAACACAGTTTTATATTTGATAGAGTACAGAAATATGTTAGTTTTGGAAGCTTTTAGACCATGGAGTCTTTAGGGGAAAATTAGTAATAAAGCCTTAGTACTGAAGTGATTGGAGGTCCTGGTAGAGACCGTTTAGCTATAACAAGTTAGTAAACCTTGAATATTAAATAAGATTAAATAATCCCTGCCTAAGCAATGTGTGTTGATTAGTAGTTGGTATTTTAATTACTTGGCATGATGCCTGACATAGAGATGTCATTGAGTGTGAAGACAAGGTGGAGGGAAAGGAATCCTAACAAGCTCAGAATTTAGAACATGGTAGAGTCCAGAAGATTTTAACACATGATATTTGGGGCATGTAACGTTTTGCACCAAAAATAGGTTGAGTTCCAAACATTCCTGAGGCAAAAGGGAGCATGGAAGACTTGGAATTACGAAGATCCAAATGGGAAAACATCTCTTTGTGGGTTGAAAGAACTGTTAACATGGCAGTGTTCTCCAAACTGATACACAGATTTCGACATGATCCTGGCCGATTCTGAGATTCATATAGCCCCCTATGAAATACCATGTACGAAAATTAACTGAAGGTGGTTCAGATACCTACTATGGCAGTGAAAACTGTGAAACTTGGGAGAAAATGGGTAAATCTTAATGACCTCGAGTTTGGCAAAGGATTCTTAGATAAGACACCAAAACCAAAAAAAACAGACAAGTTGGACTTAACCAAGTTAAAAGCTTTGTTTCAAATGACACCATCAAGCAAGTGTAAAGACCACCCAAAGAAGGGGAGAGAATATAAAATTAGAGATTTCTATCTGGAATATGTAAAGGACATTTGGGGCGGAGTGGTGAAGGACAAGGGGCCCTTGCTTGGGTAGCTCAGTTGGTTAGAGTGTTGTGGGTTGGATCCCCAGTTCACGCCATACAAGAAGCAACCAGTGAATGCATAAAAATAAGTGGAATAACATATCAACTTTCCCCCACCCTTCATTCTAAAATCTATTAATAAAAGTTTTTAAAAATAGGCCCAGGGGCCCTGGCTGGTGTGGCACAGTGGATTCAGTGCCAGCCTATGAACCAAAGGGTCACTGGGTTCAGTTCCCAGTCATGGCACATGCCTGGGTTGCAGGCCAGGTCCCCAGTGGGGGTATGTGCAAGAGGCAGCCACACATTGATGTTTCTTTTCCTCCCCCTCTGAATATCTTTAAAAACAAAAATAGGTCGAGGGTTTGAATAGAAATTTCTCCAGTGAAGGCAAGCGGCCAGTAGCACATGAAAGGATGCTTGAAGTCGATCATTAGGGAATTGGAAATCAAAAACATGAGATGGCACTTCAAAACATGTAAAATGAAAGGTCTAAGGATCTAACAACACGATGGCTACAGTTAACAATGCATTATAGAATTGAAATTTGCTTAGACCTTGAATGCTCTCAAAAAAAATGTGAAGTGATGGATGCTTTCACAACATATATGTGCAGTCGTGTGTCACCTAATGATGTTTCATCCAACAGTGGGCTGCTTGTACAGTGGCCTGGAGCCACCTGTTCGTGGTGATGCTGGTGTAAGCAAACCTGTGCTGCCATTTGTAGAATAGTAAAGAACATACAATTATGTACATTGCATAATACTTCATACTAAATGACTCACTGGCTTATGGGCTGTACTCTTTATTATTTTGGAGTACTCTTTCTACTTACAAAAAACGTTTACTGTCAAACAGCCATGTTTGTTACACCAGCAGCAGCCTCATCTTGTGTTTACTGTGTCTTGGATGCATCCTTTTTCTTGTGTTTGATTTACTCACACGTTTTGTGCAGTGACGTGCTGTACAACTTGTTGCCTAGGTGTACAATAGGCTATACTGTCTAGGCTTGTGTCCGTACACTGATGTTCCTGCAACCATGGAATCACCCAATGGTGCGCTTCTCACAACATGTCCCTGTCATTAAGCGGCATATGACTCCATCAAATCATAGTGCAGACTTTAAATATCTTAACAGTTTTGTCAGTTAAATCTCAGTCAAGCTGGGGGGAGGGGGAAGACATCCCTCCACACCCACTAGAATGTCTACAATCAAAGTCAAGTAAGTTTTGGCAAGGATAAGGAGAAATTGGAATCATCACACACTACTGGTGGGATTTAAAACAGTAAAGTCACCTTGAAAAACGGTCTAGGAGTCACTCTAACCCTTACCCTATGACTCAGCAATTCTAATATCTAAGAGAAAAATGTTCCTATGAAAGTTTGTGGATGTTAAGCATCATAATAGTGAAAACATGAATGGATGAACAAGTTTATGGCCAAACAATGGAATATAAGTCAGCTATAAAAGGATGAAATAGTCACGTATGCTACAACATAGATGAACCTTGAAAACACTTAAGTGAAGCTAGTCATAAAATGCCATGTAAGTGATTCTATTGGGTTGGCCAAAAAGACCTAAGACGCCCACAGCAAAAACATCAATGTGTAAGAGAATCATCAGTTTCCTCTTGTACATCCCCATCTGGCTACCTGCCCTGCAACCCAGGCAAGCACCCCCAACAAGGAATCAACCCTGCAACCTCTCCATTCACAGGCTGGCACTCAATCCACTGAGACTGCCAGGGCTGGTGAGCTTTTTTTAAATGCATGCCGATAGGACAGCTGTCAGCATACAATCTAACAAAATTGTTTTGAATGAAGTTAATGACAACTAAGCACTAATAGAGCTATCATACGGAAAAAACGTAATGGACATTTTGGCCAACCCAATATTTATATGAAATGGTCAGAACAGGGAAGTCTACGTAGATTATTGGTTGTTTAGGACTGGTGGTCAGGATTGAGAAAGGGGAGTGTAATGAGTAGGGGTTTGATTGCTGATACAGGATTTCTTTTTGAGAAATGAAAATATTCTAAAATTACTGACATGTACATATCTGATTACTAAAAACCATTAAATTGTATACTTTGGAAGAAATATGTGTTGTGTGAATTTAATTTTTTAAGTTTTTAATAAAGACCATAGTAGTTGGATAATAAGAGGCCCAGCACAGAGGTCAGAGCATGGAATGTCTACCTGGGGTGTGCAACCTTTTGGTGTCTCTGGGCCACACTGGAAGAAGTTGTCTTGTGCCACACATTAAATACATAACCACTAATGAAAATGGATGAGAAAAAAAGGTTTTAAGTAAATTTACAATCTTGTGTTGGGCCGAATTCATAGCCATCCTGGGCCGCATGCAACCTGTGGGCTGCAGGTTGGACACCCCTGCTAGGCCATGTTAAGGATTTTGATCTTTATCCTAAGAGCTTTCCTGTGTTCTCATTAACCACTTGAACAAGAGGCACTGAAATCACCTAGATTAAAATGGACTCCTAATTTGCCTTATTCCTTGCCCACATGGTCCATTTTCAGCACAACAACAATTTGTTAACTAATGCTTGGTGGCTCAGGACAACAAATTAATGGTTGACTGGGCTCAGCTAGGCAGATGGAGGCTGGAGCTGGAAACTTCTAGACTGTTGGGGTCGATAGCTATTGTCTTAAGATAGCTATTTCACTCAAATAGCTGATGGCCTAGGCAGAGATGGTTGGAACACTTAATACTGTTCCTATAAAATTATTAGATATGTCTCAATTTCTAAAAGGAAAAGGGACTGGTGACTTTAAAAAAAAAAGTGTATTTTTAGAGAGAAGGGAGGAGAGGGAGAAAAAGAGAAACATCAATGTCTGGTTGCTTCTTATGCACCCCCTACTGGGGACCTGGCCTGCAGCCCAGGCATGTGCCCTGACTTGGAATTGAACCAGAGATCCTTTGGTTTGCAGGCCAGTGCTCAATCCACTGAGCCATACCAACCAGGGCAGACTGGTGACTCTTGAGGCCAGTGAGAAAGAGGGACTTTGGAGGACTCAGCCTGTGGTATGGAGGTAAGACATCTAAATGACAGGTGCTGGAGCGTAGTAGTCCCAACAGGTTGGAAAGCAGGCCTACATTGAAAAGAACAAGGGAAGCCAGTGTGTGTCTAAGAAAAGGCTTTCGAGCCCTCGCTGGTGTGGCTCCCTTGGGCATCATCCTGCAAACAGAAAGATGACGGGTTCACTTCGCTGTCAGGGCATATGCCTAGGTCGCGGGTTTGGGCCCCAGTTGGGGTACATATGGGAGACAGAAAACTGATACTTCTCTTCCTTTCTCCTCATCTCTTTAAAATCAATAGGCATGTCCTCGAGTGAGGATTAAAAATAAGGAAGGGGGGCTTTGGACTGATCAGTAGAAAACCACTTTGCTCTTGGCAGTAATAGGGCTAAAGAGGAATAATTTTGTATTTGATAATTTATTGTTATTTTACTTTGTGCCTCAGGGAGAGCAGCTTTCAATTTACCTATTCATTTGGAACCAGAGATTTCTCATCAAATCCTAGGAGAAAAGTCAAGTCTTTGGATTGTGACCTTAACAAAGCAGTGGTAGTACCACAAGAACTGCTATGTTGTTTTCAGTATTTTCCATTGTTTTGGATTTGAGGATTTATTTTATATACAGATACCCAGTTTTTTTTTTTGTTTTTTTTTTTAATTTATTTTTAGAGAGGGAATAGGAGGGAGAAAGAGAGGGAGAGAAACAGCAATGTATAGTTGCCTCTCACATGGCCCTCACCGGGGACCTGGCCTGCAACCCAGGCCTGTGCCCCGACTGGGAATTGAACCAGGACCGTTTGGTTCCCAGCCTGCGCTCAATCCACTGAGCTACACCAGCCAGGGCTTTTGGGGTTTTTTAAAAGATTTTATTTTAGAGAGGGGAAGGGAGGAAGAGAGGGAGAGAAACATCAGTGTGTGGCTGCTTCTCACGCACCCCTACAGGGGACCTGGCCTACAACCCAGGCATGTGCCCTAGACTGTTCAATTGAACCAGCGACCCTTTGGTTGGCAGGCCAGAGACCGAGCCACATAAGGCAGGGAAATGGTTATATGTATATATATACACGCACACACAATTTTTTAAATTTATTGGGGTGATTGACATTGGTTAAGAAAATTATATAGGTGTCAGGTGTACAATTCTATAATACATCATCTGTATATTTTAGTGTTCACTACCCCAGGTCAAGTTTTCTTCCATCACCATTTACCCTCTTCTACCTCCTCCTACCCACCTTTCCCTCTGGTAACCACCATATTGTGTGTCTGAGATGGTTTTTTGCTTTTTGCTTAATCACTTTACCCATCTCACCCAGCTCTGTAACACCTGCCCTTCTGACAGCTGTCTGTTCTCTGTTTCTATGTTGTTAGTTTATCCTGCTCATTAGATTCCACATACAAGGGAAATCATATGATCATATGGTACATACTTGTTCTCTGGCTTATTTCACTTAGCATATTGCTGTCCATGCTGTTGCTAAGAGTAAGATTTCCTCCTTTTATTTTTTTTTTTTAAAGATTTTATTTATTTATCATTAGAGAGAGGAGAAGGGAGGGAGACAGAGAGGGAGAGAAATAGCAATGTATGGTTGCTCCTCACATGGCCCTCACTGGGGACCTGGCCTGCAACCCAGGCATGTGCCCTGACTGGGAATCGAACCGGGACCCTTTGGTTTCCAGCCCACGCTCCATCCACTGAGCCACACCAGCCAGGGCTCCTCCTTTTATTTTTACAGCCAAGTAGTATTTCATAAGTCTTCTGATTGAAAACATTTTCATCCTTTGTATCCTTTATTTCTCTACGGATCAACAGTTGTTTATATGAGTTCCTTCTAGTTTCCAAAGTGATTTTTATTCCTTTTAATTTCTAATGCTTTCATGAATTGTCACTTTCCAGATCTTTTATCTACTCATCTGCTTCCTAATTCTGATTAATAGTTTTATAGCTTTTATCATCAAAACATGTTGTGTAAGGATTCATTGTTTTATATTCTAATTTTGTATTATATTTCACAATTCTTTTCTGTTGCTATGTGAAATCCATTTTCCTTTCAGGAGGGAAAGGAACAGAATAACTTTATTCTAGCTTCAAAGCTCCTGAAATCCTTTCTATTTTTAAAGATTTTATTTTAGAGATGGGAGGAAGAGGGAAACATCAACTGTTTCTTGCATGCCCACATCCTATTACTTTACTGATATCTCCTTTTGCTTTTCTGACTTCAATCTGCAGTGTTTCCTTTGCCCCTGTTCACAATTTGGTATCTATAGTCAGCAATTAACTCCTTAAGTGGATTTTGTTTTAGCATGAAGCTTAGGTGTGCTGAATTCCATTCAACAGTTTGTAAGGACCTAGCCTACTCAACCATCTTCAGAATTTAGCAGTCCCCTTAAACTCACTTGCAAATTGGCGTCTTCAGGGGCCTTTCTTGTTTTGGCCATTTTCAAATTGCCCTGCATGCTTCCAAGTGGAACCTATTGGTTTTGAAGATCTATGCTGAAAACCATCAGGCATCTCGTTGCTTTCCCTCCATGACTATACAGATAGCCAACGCCATTCAGTTTATACCTGCTTTTGAGTTTGTTGCTTCCTAATCTTATTTTGGGACCACCAGTTACTTTGTCACCAGAATTTGTTATAAATGTTGAGCCTGGGTTTTTGTTTTTAAAAAACTACACTTTTATTTCTGCCATATTTATTCTTTAATGCACTTCTGGTAGTTAGTCTCATAATTTGGAATATCTGTGGTTAGGTCTGCATAAAAGGTAGTAGAGCAGAGTGACTGAGAGAATGGGCTTTGGGATCACTGCCTGGGTGAACAAATCCTAGCTTCACCGTTATAAATTGTGATCTGTAGTGTCTTTGTTTCCTCTATAAAGTAATAGGTTGTTGTGAGAACTAAATGAAATACCATAAAGAGAAAAGTACTAGCCTAATAGTAGGTATTCAACAGATACAGCTATTTTATTTTTGTTTCCTTTTTCAGGTCTAGGTCTTACATTACAGGCTTATTGACTATAAAAGTTTTTGATAATTAAAAAACCTAGCTTTGTGAAATTAATTCTTGCTTCCACGACAAGATAGAAACCACAACTGCAAATAGCTAGAAAATGATGAAAATGAGAAAAATATGTGGTAGACAAAGACTTCAGAGGAAAGTCCAGTGTTAAGCACTTTCATGATACAAAAAAGAATGAGAATATATGCGGTAAGCATTCAAAAGTAGAGATAACTGCTTTTTAAAAAAATTATTAGAGGAAGGAAGAGAAACATCAGCTTGTTCCACTTATTTATGCATTCATTGGTTGCTTTGTTCATGTCTTGACTGGGGATGGAACCCACAACTTGGCATATCAGGACGGTACTCTAACCGATTGAGCTACTTGGCTAGGGAAGGTTAACTGCTTTCTATGTGGCTTTTTAAAAAAATAAAAGTTGAAACCAATGAATTTTTTAGAAAGAGTAAAATGATGCCAGATGTTGGCAAGGATGTGGAATGAGACATTCTGCTATTGTTGGTGGGAATGAAAAAATATCTAATTGAAGTGGAAGGTACGTACAGACTCAACCACTCACATCCACTTAAATGGCCACAGCTCCCAAAGTCTCATCTTTTATCCTAGTACAGCATACAAATATTCTTTTCTGGTATTATCATCTACATGAAAATAATTGGTAAACAACCTCTTTTAGTATCTGTCTTGGATTTCCATATTAAAAAGCTAAGTTTCATTGGAGTCAGGTTCTCATTTTATTCCCTGCTGGATCTCCGGCAGCTTGAATAATGTGGGGTATATAGTGTCTCAATAGATATTTGTTGAATGTACAAGTGCATACCACATATAAAAATGATCATTGGAGTATTATAATGAAAGTGGAAAACCATACAATATCATCCATTTAAATAAAGGATGAACTTGTATACTCATACTGGCTTATTCTTCAGCAGTTAAAATAATGAAAAAGAAATCCATGTAAGTCTCAAAAAACAGTGAAAAAACCAAATTGCAGAAAGATATGTGCAACACAACTTACGAAGTTTTATGTAAAGTTTATAAACAAGGCTGTGTGCTAAGTATAAAACTATGCATCCATGGGATGATGAACAACAAATATTGTCACTAGAGAAAACAAATGTTATCAGGAAAAGATTTTTAAGGGAGCTTTAATTTGATCTATAATATTTCAGGAATAAAATCTGAGCATGGAAAAATGTTAGGGTTTAATAGGACTAAATGTTACCTGTATTCTTCGTATTTGTATGTTAAAATCAACCATAATTGAAAAATAAAATAGAACTGATAAATCTAAGAGCACATGAAAAATAAATCACTAGTTGATGTAATCAAGAAAGGAAACGTGTACAGAAAGATGAAGTATTAGCGTATAGAAGAAATTGAGAATACTTTCTACAACTCTAAGCAAATACATCTGAAAGGAAATCCCCCATAAAATGGATGCTCTTTTTAGAAAAATTAGATTATAAAAACCAATGAAAGAAAACAGCAAGGGAAAAGTGCCAGAGAAATATTCCCCCCAAAGGGAAAGAGATACCTGGCACAGCTATATCTACCACTAAATTCTTTCAGATCTTTATGGAACAGATTTCCTTTTGTTATCTTAACTTTTACAAAGAATAAAGGTACATAAAAAGTCCTTTGGGGTTACTTGAAAAAGCTGTATTTTCATAAAGTAGGTTGAGAATCCTATTGTGTCATCCAGCTATTATTTCAAACAAAAACACAGCAATACTTGGTTTTAATGTTTAAATGTTGTAATTCACAGTAAAGCATATACAAATGGCTCAAGCAGACACCCAACCTCATCCTTAAGTGAAAGTGCAAAATTCCACTGAGATTTAATCTCCACAGAGATTAAAGTAGTATTATCTGACTAACAGATCAGCAAAGATAAAAATATTTGACTCTCACATATTGTTGGTGGGACTTTAAATTGGCACAATCCTGGTAGAAAGCAATGTGCCCATCAAAAATGTACCAATCTTTTGACCTGGTAATTCTAACTTAAAATTTTATCTTACTAATATGCTATCTGACTTACGTGCAAAGTTATTAAATGCAGCATTATTTATACTAGCAAAAAAGAATTTAAATGTCTGTTTGGTAGAGACTATTCCCATATATTATGGTACATCTATACAATTAAATCTTATGCAAGTGTACAAAAAAGAATCAAGAATCTTTATGTACTGACATGGGACAATCTCAAAAATACCATGTAAAGTGAAAAAGGCAAGCTGAAGATAAAAATTTTGAGAGAAAAATCTGAAATAAAAAATTTAAATTCCAAAGAAATAAAAAATTATTTCTGGTAAATTCAAATGAGCAAGTACTATATTTCTTTTATCTGACCTATAAACTTTTCCACGATTCCATCGAGTCTTTCAGGCTCCAGCAGTTTATTTACCAATTCCTGCTCAACAGCCATTAGGGCCAAGCCACTAAGCTTCTCTTGTCCCATGGTATGACAGAAGTATGTTTTAAGACGAGGCAGTATAGAATATGAGTTTTCAACACTTGCTGAGGTAACCGGCCAAGACAAAGCAATATATAATAGCTTTGATATGCAAGGAATATTACTATGAAGACCATGCTGAATAAACAAATGGCCAAGATTGAGGAAGTTGATATGATCATTATCTATGACAAAGTTGAGCTTTGCATATTGCCGATAAAATCTAAGTTCTGGGATGATGTCTGCATCAAATTTATAAAATTCTTGGACATGTCTGGCTGTTGCTTCATTTAATGGTTCATTCCACTTAAGTAACAGTTCTGAAATTTGCTTCACTTTGCAATAATCAAATTCTGAAAAACATAGTTTTAAATTCTGTAATATAGTATCTAATCCTTGGTAATAAATATTAATTTTATATTGTTCTTCTGTTGAGGTAGGAAAAAATACACTGTCTGAATTGCCAAGATCTATTGTTTTCTGAATTTTTCTTCTTTTATGAAAAGAAGGTCTTTCCACTTCAAAACCTTTACAGGTTATTTTTTGACATATTTCTTCTGCTCCATCCCAGATAGTTTTGAAACAGATATCATTTCTTTCAGATGATAAACATTCCAAAATTGCTTCTATTTTTGAAGACAAAGAAAAAATGTTTATGGTTTCACTTTGAAGCTCTTTGGAAATAATTCCTATAACACTTAATACTCGATAAAGAAACTTTAAACAAAAGATAAATTCAAATTTGGAAACCAGTGTCAACAAGTCACTCAATTCATCAGCCACACTTGTGTTAGAAGAATGGCTTGATACAACTTCCAGTGTTTCGATAATCTCAGGAAGACCCTCAATCACAGATAGTAATGTGTGATCATGGACTGTCCAACATGATTGTGATACATGTTTCTTGCAAGTTTTGTTTTGACTTAGTTTATAAATCTTTTGAAAATTTGCAGACATTTCCCCAGACATATGAATAGTGTTGAACAAAGAACCAAGAGTATTTAGAGCACTTCGGAGTTCTTTTACTTCTTTACAAAACCTAATTACTGCTAAATCCAAAAAATGGGCATAACAATGTACATATAAAGCTCTTGGCTCTTCCTTCTTGAATTCCACTGCACTTTCATTGAATATTATCCTCAAATTACTGGCACTATCATAGGCCTGGCCTCGTATTTTATTCAAATCAATTCCAATTTGCTGCAGGTAAGTTGTGATAGACCTGTGTAAACTGGTCCCAGTCCTGTCTTCAACATCTATGAAACCCAAGAATCTTTCCTTAATTGAGATAGCCTTTGATGTTTTTTGTGGGTATCTTACACAAATTGAAAGCTGTTCTTTAGTGGCACTGTGAGTTGCCTCATCACATATTAATGAAAAAGCTGAGGAGACATTGATCTCACTCACAATATCATGCAACATTTCAGTCTTTATTATTTCAATAATATCATTTTGTATTTGCGTACTATTGTAGAAGTCAACTTGTGAACTCATAAGTCTAAATATTTCTTCTCCTTTATCTTTTGCTCTGATTTCTAACAGTTCTAAAAAATGGCCTTTATTCACAGATGAAATAGACTGGTCATTCCCTCTTAAGGGTAAACACTGCTTTCCAAGAAATAAAATATTTTCAATTATAAGCTTTAGGTACTTTTTATTTCCTTCAATCTGTTTTGAATGACTAGGTAAATTGTCATTGACAGTGTCATTACAAAACTGGTACTCCCTCCAAAACTGCAATGACTTCAAATGCATTTTGCTTTTTTCATGCTTTCTGAAATTTTTCAGAGTTTTTTTCCAATTAGAAATTCCTTGGGTTGCAAATGACTGTCCTCCATAGTTATATTTTTTTTGGCAGAACAACTGGCATGAGTAACAGAATGTCACATCCTTTTTAACACTGGTTTCTAGCTTCTGAAAATTTGAACACTGAAATTTTTTAATACTTTTTGATTTACCTTTAACTTTCTGTACTTTAGATGTAAATTTTGGGTGACATAGTCTGTCATGTATTTTCATAGATTTCTTATTGCGTGTAGCATCTTGGTTTGACAGTTGGTCTTTTTGTACTTCTATACCAGAGCTAACTGTATGCTGACTGAGTACTGAAGAAGACGGTGAAAGGCTTGGGTGTTCCACACTACTATTAGCAACACTACTACTTTCCTCGCTGGGTGGACTCTTAGAAACCTTTAGGAGAAAGTGAGAAAAATCAAATTTGTTTTAACAGTTTCCAAATAATTAAAATATCAAACGCACCTATTCTAATAACACAATAAAGTCACTGGGTGAGTTATAGTATGAGCTCCCCCCGGGGGAAACATTAACAATTTATAATTTATCTATTTGCAATCTAGATTCAACATTAACTGCTCAAGGGTCTTTTGGTATGTAATTATAATAAAAACACTAAAGCCCTGGCTGGTGTAGCTCAGTGGATTGAGCGCGGGCTGGGAATCAAAGGGTCCCGGTTCGATTCCCAGTCAGGGCACATGCCTAGGTTGCAGGCCAGGTCCCCGTGAGGGCCATGTGAGAGGCAACCATACATTGCTGTTTCTCTCCCTCTCTGTCTCCTTCCCTTCCCCTCTCTCTAAAAATAAAAAAAAATAAAATCTTTAAAAAAAAAACAAAAAACAAAAAAAAACACTAAAATACTTTTTATTGCTCAAGTGAGTAGAGTTGCTTAATAAATATTAAGAAAAATAAGAAACCACAGGAAAAAACTATGGCTAATAATACTTCTGTTTAAATATTCTTATTAATAACAATGTCAAACTTGACATTTGGGAAACTGAATATAAATACTAAAAGGTGTTATTGCTCAATTTTTTTGAGCTCTAGGATCAAAATAGGAATAATATGCTCAGATACATTCACACGTTTAAAAAAGAAAAGTATAAGAAAGACAGCAAAAAAAAAATCTTACATCTGACAGGACATTTCCTCTTTCTGGAGAAACGGAACCTGTAAAGCATAAATTCAAGATCTTATATCATAATCTATAAAAGAGCATCATAAACTATAATCACTTCTCTCATACCAGACAACACAAAGAACATTTAGAATATGGATTCATCAATTATGGCAAAACAGTCTATATGTCAAATGTCACATAAATTTTTACCTTGTAAGACATCAGAGTTCACGATGGGCGGGTCAGCAGGAGTATCTGCCAATGACACTATATTGCTAATAACTGGAGTTGTATCTTTCTTTGGAGAAAACTGCTTCTCTGGAGAAAGGACCTCCACTGAAGTATCATGCACCATGGAAATATTTACTAATAAAAAGAAAAAAATTTCTTATAAATCAGGCAGAATCAGAAAGCACTACTTAATAACAAGTGTTTTCAATGAACAATGCAAGTTATCTAATAACTTTAGGTATTGCTGGGTACTGGAGTGATTTTTTTAGGACTTAGGTAAAACCAGGTTCTTGAGGATAACATCAATAACGAAATTATCATTTTGTATCTTTTACCTTTGCATACAATTTCTCAGCCTTTATACTAACTGCCTGAAACTTCAAGCACGTATCTGTGAAGTTACCATGAAGAACAGAAAGAGACTCCCACAGAATCTCCTAACAGGCATCACTTCTGACTCTTTCAAGAATCACAAATGTCAGCACAGATGGAACTGGGCTGTTGTCTCAGCTAGTTTTGTAGAGATTTCTATAATAAGCCAGTTTGCAAGATGTACAAGCCCCAAGGGCATCATTTGCTGCACTGTGTGTGTAAATAGCATCACTGGTCCTATATGTGGATCTTTGAGGGAATGTATAGTTGTCCTTGGATTATCTGTGCTTTTCTATTAGTGAACTTCAAATTATTTCCAACTGGCTCTACTTTTATGTGAAAATTGTAAAGCCTTGTTTTTTCACAAAGCAGGGCTAAGTACAAGATCCTATTCCAATACAACAATCTTGACAAACATTAAATGTCTTGTGATGAAGCAGCCTTCCTTTTATACAAAAATACTAGAAACCATTTCTTTGCAGCAAGTTTTTAATGGTTTTGACTTTTAAATCTAAGCTGGAAATGAAATCAAGGTTATGCATTAAAAGAGGCAGTAATATTCTTCAGGAGTTACTAAACCTCTGATTACTAAGCAAGTATTACCTGTAGAAGATTCCATCTTAGCTTTACTGTAAGCAGAGAAACAATTAACAGAGCAGAAAAGCTCTGTCTTCCCCAAGTCATTGGTGATCTCAATCATTTCATGTGAAGGCTTCAATGATTTGCAAAGACCAGACGTAAGTGTTCTGGCTGGTTTCTGCTAGAGATTAAAATAATATATTGCAAGTATATGACAAATTATTAACATACTATCATAAAAATATACCCAATACCATTGTTCTACAATGACAGGGAAGCCACATTTTTACTTTCTTAAAAATCAGAAAAGGCAGCACTATGAGTTACAAAGATTAAAATGCAGGAAATTGACCACTCCATTAGGTAACTATATTATTTGTTGGATATATAATAGCAATTTTAACACACATGCAAGCAATGAAGAAAGTGGTCATAAAGTATGTTCACCATCCCAGGCAATCAAAGCCAATTTTACAAATAAAAGATTTATAACTGTAGGTTGTTCCTCAATGCCAAGTTGGGCATCAACTCAGGAAAGCCTTCTGTTGGTGAGGAGCTAGAAAAGGGCTTAACATACAAGATGATGAGGGAGTCACTTTTTCTAAGTCAACCTACATGGTAAAAACTGCAGGCACACTGAAAGGAAACATACAAGCAGCAAGAGGTACAGACTGCAGTGTGTTCGATAAGCAGTGAGTGCACAAAAGAAAAGGATAGAAATGGTGAGGTTCATCACCTACTTTTTCTAGTGAAACTGGAACCATCATTCCTGGACTTAAGTTAACCATGATGGCTTTTGGGGGAATAATGCACTAAGAAAAATGAAAATACTTTATACAAATTTCCTTTTTCTGTGAAAGAACAGGATATTAGCAAAAAAAAAGGAAACAAAAAGAGTATAATTTTGAAAACTTGTATTTTTATCCTTTATTAGTATGACTTTTTAAAAAATATTTATTTTTAGAGAGAGGGGAAGGGAGGGAGAAAGAGAGGGAGAGAAACATCAGAAAGAGAGGGAGAGAAACAATCAGTGTGTGGTTGCCTCTCACATGGCCCTCACTGGGTACTTGGCCTGCAACCCAGGAATGTGCCTGACTGGGAATCGAACCGGGACCCTTTGGTTCCCAGCCCGCACTCAATCCACCAAGCTACACCAGCCAGGGCGTTTACTTTTGTTTTTTAAAAAATCCTCACTGGTGTGTATGTTTATTGATTTATATTTAGAGGGAGAGAGGAAAAGGGTAGGAGAGAGAGAGAAACACTGATTGGTTGTCTCCTGCAACATTTTGGTGAACGGGGTGACACTCCAATGAACTGAGCCCCCTGGCCAGGGCTACCTAAGTGGAGCTTTTTAACACATCTACTCAAATCAGCCCTGCCCCATCACACAGGCTGAATAAGTACTCAATACAAGTTCTTAAAAACATGACAAGGCCTATTTAATGAATGTGAAAAATAAAGAAGGAAACCAGAAAGGCGATTCTTGCCTTTGGAAGAAGGCTTCCGTGCCCTCCATTCTCCCTTTTCTGGTCCCAAGACATGATACTCTCTGGTGTGGGCAGTTGCTATAAAAAACAGTGAACTGTGGTTCATTAAGACTCCCATCTTCAGTTGCTTGTTTTTAAGAACGAACTTACAGGGATAGAGCTGCATCTCAAGCATCATCTAAACAAGCAAGATACTGGGACAGTCCCACCTCATGAAAGGGGCTCAGACCACTGTGGTCATCTCAGTCTACCAAAGCAGGGCCACCTTCTCTGCTCACCCACCCAAGGCTCTCCTGTTAGCAGTAGGAGATTGTTTCTCATTGGTTTATTTCTTCCCTATGACTGATTCAGAAAAAATGTGACATTCTTGATTTACCTTAACCTTGCTTAGGTATAAAGTGATAAATGGAATTAAAAACAAGAACACTTTTGTGTCTGAGTCTTACCAGTAGACTACTGTTACTTTTGCTATCTTTATTTGTATTTTATAAACGAGTTTCCATTTGCTTGCCTTTCTTCAAGGTAAAATGACCAACCTGAGACTCTTGAGGAAAATCTCCATGTAGCACCTATCATGAATCACTATGGTAGAAGGGACTGTCAGGAGTCTTATTTCATCTCCTTCACCATCGTACCAACTAGAACTGTTCCCAATACTATTGAAATCTACATCCCAACACTTTCCTAACGTGAAACCATTCACCAGTTAATGGGAGGAACTCAATCTTCAAGTTTTCATTTGAGTCCTATGCAGGCAATTTCAAATGGAGTGGTCCTCACTTTAGGCAACATTTCTTTATTCATACCTGCTTACAGGCCGAAATACTCTTTGAACTATTTAAGTAATGGAACTCTCCTTCCATCTGAAGTATATGGAACAGATCAGAGCTAGTGTAACAGTAAGTCCCACAGTTCTCACAACAGTTCATGATGAGGCTGTTGATGGAGTGAAACTTTGAGAAACAGGCATTACTGCAAAGAGTGTGTTTCACATTCTGGTATTTTACTTCATACTGAATCTAGGATAAAAAAATAAAAAGATTCAGTGAAAATTATGGTATTTAAGCATATCAGAATCCCTAAAGGTTAAAAAAAAATGCAACTTACGAGAGTAGCCTTCTGACACACGCTGCACTGAGTTGAAATGTTGTCAGTATACAGTGTAACAGACAGTTTCCTTAGACAAGACTGGCTGCAAAAATTTTTGCTAGAGGTATCATCTTCCAGCTGGACACTGATCACATCCTTTAGATTTAAAATGTCTCTAACAAAAACAACAAAGGCACCATTAAACAGTCTTACATAATTATAATGTCTCTTCATAAGCTAAAAATCACTCCCTCCAACAACCCTGTCCCCTATTGTTTCTTTCACCCAAAGAACTGTGAAACAGTAATAACATTAGCCTTGAAATAAGAAAGCCTAAATTCAGTATCCAGTTCTTTCACTTATGTCATTTATACTCCCTAAACATTAATTTACTCATCTGTGAAGCAGGAATTATAAAACATCTGATACTGCAGCTCTAAGAATTACCTAACCCGTATTAGTTGGTACTAGTGATAATAAAATGATGACAACTCACATATTCATACCCAACCAACTTTGAAATCTACAGGACAGAAGAGTTCAAAGTGTGGTCTGCAAATCCCTGGGATCCCCCAGATACTTCCAGGGAATCCATAAGATCAAAACTATTTCACATTAAGATTATTTTTGACTTTTTCACTGTACATTTAAACTCATGACCCAAAAGCAATAGTGGGCCCTTGTGATCCCATGCCTAGGTTTATATCCCCAAGAACTGAAAATAAATACCTAAAAAAGTATATGTACATGCAAGTTTGTAACAGCACTATTCACTACAGTTAGATTAAAAACAGCCCAAATGTTCATCAATGAATGAAAAGATGAACAAATTGTAGTGTATTCTTGCAGTAGACTATTATTTAGCCATAAAAATGAATGAAGTACTGATATACATGCTACAACATAGATGAACCTGAAAAACATGCTAAGAGAAAGAATCCTGGCACTTAAAAGGTCACATGCAGGATTCGAAATATCCAAAACAGGTATAGATAGAACGCAAGTTGATGGTTGCCAGGGGATGAGGGGAAAGGAGAGAGAAATGGGGGAAAACTACTTGATGAATAAGGCATTTTACTTTAGTTGACAAACATTTTCTAACTAGATAGAGGTGGTAGTTATACAACACTATCAATGTACTGAATCCCACTGAAATGGTCTTTTGTCATGTGAATGTCACCGCAGTAAGTTGGGAGGAAATAAAAGCAATGGTTGGTAAAACTGCCAGAGCCTTAGCACAAATCAAGGCAGTGGCACACACGTGCCAGTATTAGTGTTACTGCTGCCAAGCTTTCGCTGTAAAAGTTATTCGCTTTATGAAACCTAATCCTTGAATACATCACATCTTTTAAATATTCTGTGTGATGAAATGGGATATAGGCATAAAGTGTTATCCGTATGCACCCAAGGATGATGGCTGTCTCAAGGAAAACCACACGTGGCAATGTTAAGAGTTACAACCTAAGTTAGCTACTTTGAAACCCATTTTTACTTGAAAGAACAACTATTAGACAAACTATTATCAAGAAGTGTATACCTGGCAGACATTTTCGCAACAATGAATAAAGTAAGACTGCTACTTTAAAAAACCAAAAAACTCTGGCAGTATTCACTGCCAATGATAAAATTTGAGCTTTCACTGAAAATAAGGATTTTGGAAAAACATCTGCCACCTCCAGCTTACTTGTTCCCTATCACTTAAGACTTTCCTGATGAGATTAGTGATTTTTAAAAAAATGATTTTAAAAAATATTGTGTAATGAAATACATCAACATTTGGAAGATCCACATAATTCAGTGACCCAGTATTTTCCAATGATATAGCAAACATCATTTATGGGTAAAAGAACCAAAGTACAAATACAGGGTTCAGCAGAAGTAAGGCCTGCTTGAGTGTGGTTAGTAATAATATGGGTGTAATAATTTATAGTTTTAATTTGAATATTTCACCTAAAATGCCATATGGTGTGCTTGAGTGTGATATTGTTATGTTACAGAATTACATGCTTATGATTTTGTAATAAAAGATTGGCGTTAGTTGTGCTGGACCCTGTAGACCAATGAATTTTAGTTTAACAGTACAAAAACTTCATTGCTATGGTTTCAGATTACACATTACAACTAACACTTGTTTTCTGATGTTGTATTAAAAAAGCATCCACAATTATCTGAAAGCCTAGTAGAGTGGACCTCCCTCTTCCAATTACAGTTTAAGGCCACATTTTCTTTAGACTTCAGCCAAAATGGTATTTTGCAACACACTGCATACAGAAGCAGATATGAAAACCCAGCCAGTTTTGTAAAACTGATAAAAATAATGGTCACTGAATTGTTCTTAGAATTTCTCTTTTCAATAAATTTTTTAAAATATGGCTATTTTTCATAAAAATATATGTCAATATGCTGAGTTTATTTTAAAGAAGTTAAACACTTTTAAAATTTCTCGGTTTTAATTTCTAACACAGTATATACTAGTAGATACAGCCTATCTAAAACTAAAACTCTTTGGATCTTCATAATTTTCAAGTGTGTAAACGGATCTGGAGACCAGAAAATCTGGTAACTGCCACTACAGGAAGTACCAACATACCTCGCCAGCTAGAACCCCCAGAATATCAGTATTTTAGGATAATAATTTTTCAGATGAAAATGCCCCTAAAATCAACACTATTTTCACACTTCAACATTTACAAAGTTTTAGTGTACTATGCATGATTTTTCTACCTTCTTAAACAGATGGTACCAAAAATAACAGCTTCATTTCATTGTCACATCATCAGTCATTTTACTGGTTTAAAATATAGCTCTAAATGCAGTTTGAGTTGTGCTGTCCTTGTACTTCATGACAGAAAATTCTAGGATTCACTTTGTGCCAGGCAGTGTTTATGCCTTGGGGATATAAAGATCACTATAATCCAGTCCCTAATGTTAAGAAGTTCATCTTCTAAACTGGATAGTGAAGGAGGTATAAGGGGACTAAATGGTAATAGAAAAAATTTTTTTAAAAATTTTTTAATAAAGTAAGTGTTGCTAGGGGAAAAAATAAACTGGAGAGCGTCAATTTTTAGACAAATGCTTTGGAAGTTATGAACACTATGAAAACAGAGCATGGAGCAGTTAATCTGGATGGGTGTAGGGAAGTAAAAGAGGAAGGAATGATGTAAGAATAGACAAGAGGTAAAGATATTTGAGGCAGGCTTTTAAGACACAAAATTCACCTGATGGGAAAGGAGGCAGAAGAAACTGCACTGATAGAAGTATGGAACTCTGGAAATGCTTACTGGTTTATGCTGCTATTAGTATACTAGATTGCTGGCTTTAATCTAAGGCCTTAAAAATAAAAACGCGAAAAGTATATCTTGGCCCTGGCCAGTGCGGCTCAGTTGGTTGGAGCATCATCCCACAGACTGAAGGGTTGTGGGTTTGACTCCTGGCCAGGGCACATATCCAAGTTGTGAGTTCAAGCCCTGACTGGGATGCATACAAGAAGGCAATTGTTTCTTTCTCACACTGATCTCTCTCTCTCTCTCCTCTCTCTCTTCCCCTACTCCCTTCCTTCCTCTCTCTCTGAAAGCAATGAAAAACAAAATGTCCTCAGATGAGGATTAGAAAAAAGTGAATTTTGTTACGAGTGACTAAAATTAACTCAAACAAACAGCATAGTTCTGAACAACTTTCCTATAAATAAGTGTTATCCGTATTAGTGCCTGGGGTTATTTTGAACTCTATTGATTGCTCTCAAGATTTCTAACTGGTTCCAACTGGGACACTAAAGGGCAGAAATGACACTTCTTACATACATGACTCTCAAAAAAAGCCTTATCTTTCTAACATGATTTAAAATGTCATTTTCAAAGCTATTTTTCATCTTGTCATCGTGAAATATAAGAATTTTATAAACTCAATATAGATTTTAAATCATTGCTACAAAACCTCAACAGTAACAATAATTAGCTAAAATCTTGAGACCTATATATTAATACAAGAGGTTAATGAATGTGGAATAAAAAAAAGTGTTGAAAATGTCACAGGTTTTTTCAAACAATGGATGGCCTCTCCTGGCCTAGGCACTACTACCACCTATAAAATAGTATTTTATATAAAAAAAATTTTTATTCCAAAGAAGCAAAGCTTGTTTCATATTTTTGCTCATACTCAATTCCTTTGCCTTAGAAAGTAACTTATACACTAAATCCTTCTTGCTTCAGTCTTTTCAATTTGTTTGGGAAATCTGCTAAAGATGTATAATGGGTAAACTGCAAACATAGCAACATGATACCTTGACTTCTCAGGGCCTCTGTTTCCTCAAAATCAAAAGAAAATGTTTGGACTGGTTGATCTCCAAGGTCCCTTCCAGTTTTATGATTCTGCAGAAGCAAGCAGGCTAAAAAGAGTGCCATACAGCCCACAGCAAAAAAGAAAAAACACAAAGTATAGTATTAAAGGGTTGAAAGAGGACAAGAGAAAGGTAAGTAAAGTTCCAGGGAGTAAGACTTGAAGTAATGGATAAGACCTGAAGCAGCAGCCAAATGAGGAACCGAAGCAACCATTAAAGAGTTTGTTAAGATAAAAATAGTGATAGCTAACATTTATGAATTCTTACGACATGCCACTACTGTGCTGATCACAAAGTATATTATTTAATACTCATAATTCTCATATACAAGTTATAAAACAGATGGACTATTGATACTTTTCAAACTTCAGCATGTACAGCAGTCCCCCCTTATGCAAGGTTTCACTTTCCGCGGTTTCATTACCCAGGGTCACTGCATCATCACAAGGATGAGTACAGTGCAATAAGATATTTTGAGACACTTTTCAAGAATGCATTATGAAATTACTACTACTTTCACTTACATATGTAAAAAAAATGAAACAACCAAGACACAACAATAGCTCACAGAAATCTTGAAAGAATTATATTCACCCATCTATGTTTACCTATGACTATTCAATTGTTCAAAATAATTAAATCATTTACCATTGCAAAAGAAACATAATTTTTAGACCCTGGAAGATCCAAAATAATTGTTGGGTGATTTTTTTTTTTAGTAGGTCACTCCATACACAGTTAAATGATAAAATGGGCATACAATAATCCCACTGAAGAGAATTTCAAATGAAAAAAACAGGAAAATATGCTTTGGAGGTCACACTGTTTACAGTAGAAGAGAAATAGAACTTGTATTTTAAATTCTGCAAATTTCTCAACGAACAACAAACTATTTCTAAAGAATTAGAGGAAATGAAAGCAGCAGCAGCTTCTTTTCCCTAAACCAAGGTGATACTTCTTTAGAGTAAGACGAAAATGTAGAAAACTACAACCAAGACTCTGATCAAGATCTAGGTAGGAAAGTATGAAAGGAGGCATAATTTAGAATTATATACTTTGAGCAGTTTGCACAAGTTCTCTTGGGAAGAGCTGGTGTACTGGCAGATGAAATGTATTCAGTGATGCACAGTGTAGAGCAGAAAAGCTGAGTGGACCCTTTTCTTTGATAAGCAGTCTGCCCCTTCTGGAGAACTTTCTTACAACCAGAACAGGAAACCTGAACAGCTGCGGTTGAAACTGAAGGAAGCATTTTGTTCACGCCAGATGATGCCAGAGAAGGCTGAGTGTCTGTAGTCGACTGTGAAGCTATAAACACAAAACAAGAAGGAAAAGAATCAGTATTTACGTAGAATTAAGTATGCATTCTTTCACTTTACTTTAGAGGTTACTTCTGGACTTAAAACTCAATACAATGCACTATTCAAAGGCATTCTAAAAAAGAAGAATAAATTGGCTATCATATTGGTCAGAATAAGTGTGATCAACTTAAATAATTCTATTACCACTGTCTGAAAATGTAGTGTTTATTTTCTGTTCATTCTCCTTCGTTTGAGACTGTTGGGCTTGACAATACTCCTAAAAAAAAAAAAATAATGAATACAATGTGTTTTAAACAACTACTTATTTGATCGAAAATGATAAATTATGCTTAAGTCTATTCAGTGAATTGTATAACAACAACCATAGTACATAGGTAAGCACTGCCCTTTGGTGACATTTGGCTAATAATACCAATCAATTACCTCATCGTTTTCTTCATATCTTACTGTGACTTCAGCTACTTGTCTTTATAAAGGCCTTGAACACAAAAATTTTTAGACTGGGCTGAATGAGTTTTACAAGGGAGGATTTTTTTTCACAGCAGCAGGCAATCTATCTAAACTTGATCTATGTTTTTGAATGTATATGGATTGAAAACGCAACAAATACTTCCTAGATTGTTAACATTCTGCACTGTCACAGCTCAATGGGAGTTAGATCCTTACTGGATACTGATTTACTTTAGGGTATTTCTAAGCAGAATACTAGAAATAAATTAAAACTGAATTTCTTTTTGATTCATTAGAAATTTCAGCTAAATCTTATGCAAATATTCCACAGAAATTTGGCCCTACTTAAGGTATACTCATGCCTTGAATCAATTAATCCTTTATAGTTTTAGCATGCAATGTCCGGAAAAGTTTAAGAATAAAAACATGAAACTAATTTGGATTAAAAAATTATAAAGGAAACAATTCTAAAATTTAACATTTATTTATTCTACAACTTAATAGAGGAAGCAGCATAAAAACATAATTAGTGCCCTGGTTAGTGTGGCTCAGGGGATTGAGCACCAGCCTGAGAACCAAAAAGTTGCTGGTTCAGGGCACATGCCTGGGTTGTAGGCCAGGTCCCCAGCTGGGGGCATGTGAGAAGCAACCAATTGATGTTTCTGTCTCCATCCCTTTGCCTCTCTCTAAAAAATAAGTAAAATCTGGCCCTGGCTGGTGTGGCTCAGTGGTTGAGTGCTGGCTTGTGAATCAAGGGGTCACTGGTTTGATTCCCAGTCTAGGGCACATGCCTGGGTTGCGGGCCAGGTCCCTCGGGGGGGGGTACGCAAGAAGCAATCACACATTGATGTTTCTCTCCCTCTCTTTCTCCCTCCCTAAAAAATAAAAATCTTTAATAAATAAAATACAATAAAAAAAAAAACGTAACTAGTTATTGGGAGTATTGGAGAAGAGAGAAAAAGAAATGAAGGAAGAAAAACATTGGTTTATGTTTTTTTTTTTTTTTTAAAGATTATTTTTTATTTTTATTTATTTTTAGAGAGAGGGGAAGTGAGGGAGAAAGACAGGGAGAGAAACAGCAATGTATGGTTGCCTCTCACATGGCCCTCATGGGGACCTGGCCCGCAACCCAGGCATGTGCCCTGACTGGGAATCGAACCAGGACCGCTTGGTTCCCAGCCCGCGCTCAATCCACTGAGCTACACCAGCCAGGGCTGGTTTATGTTTTATGTATTTACTTATGTATCCACTTATTTATGTATTCACTGGTTGATTCTTGTATGGGTCCTGACCCAGAATCAAACTTGTAACCTTGGTGTAGTGGGATGATGCTCTAACTAACGAAGCTACCTGACCAGGGACAAGGAGAGAAATCTTAAAAGCAGCGAGAGAAAAGTAGTTAGTTACCTACAAGGAAGCTCCCATAAGACTGTCAGCTGATATCTCAACAGAAACTTTGTAGGCCAGAAAGGATTGGCAAGAAATATTCAAAGTGATGAAAGATAAGGACCCAGCAAAGCTATCACTTAAGAATCAATAGCCAGATTAAGAGTTTCCCAGATAAGAAAAAGCTAAAGGAGTTCATCACCACCAAACCAGTACTATATGACATGTTAAAGGGTCTTCTTTAAGAAAAAGATAAAAAATATAAACAATAAAAATGGCAATAAATACATATCTATCAACAATTGAATCTAAAAAACAAAATAAACAAGTAGAACAGAAACAGATTCATAGATACAGAGATCATTTTGACAGCTGCCAGATGGAAGGGGGACTGGGGTGATGGGTAAAAAAGGTGAAGGAATTAAGAAGTACAATTGGTAACGAATAAAATAAAATAATGAGCAAAATACAATAAGAGGCATACAGACCAACAGCTGTCAGAGGGAAGGACAGAGGGGGTTACACAATGAAAGAAGGTGAAGGGATTAGCCAAAGAATATATATACACGACCCACTGATGTGAGCAACATGGGCCTGAGGGAAGGGGGACTGGGTGGAAGAGGACAAAGGGGGAAACAGTGGACTAACTGTAACAGTGTAAACAAAATATAATTAAAAAGAAGAATAAGAAGTACAATTGGTTGTTCAGAATAGTCCTGGGGATGTAAAGTACAGCATAGGGGATATAGTCAATAATATTCTAATAACTATGTGTGGTGTCAGAGGGGTATGAGATTTACTGAGATGATCACTTAGTAAGTTATGTAATGTCTAATTACTGGGATACACACCTGAAAGTAATATAATATTGTATGTCAACTGTAATTAAAAAATTAAAATGATTAAAAAAACAAATGTGTGTTAACCTTAGCTAGGCCCATGATATCCTAAGCAATCCTTTTATCCATCCAAATACCCAATTCCAAACAGCTTCTTCTTCTCTCAAATCACATTTTTTTTTTTTTTAAAGATTTTATTTATTTATTTTAGAGAGGGAAATGGAGGGAGAAAGAGCGGGAGAGAAACATCAGTGTGTGGTTGCCTCTTGTGTGCCCCTTGTTGGGGACCTGGCCTGCAACCCAGGCATGTGCCCCGACTGGGAATCGAACCAGTGACCCTTTGGCTTGCAGGCCAGAGCTCAATCCACTGAGCCACACCAGCCAGGGCTCAATTCACATTCTTGCATATACTTGGTTGTGGCACTGAACACCACTGTACTTTGTATTATTTGATCAACTGCTTTGGTATTTAAATTTTTAACAGGATTAAAAGCTTTCAACCAATAAACCATTATCCAAATACTGGTAACTAAAATTTATAATCCAGTGATGCTGTAGAAGGACAAGGTACCTGAGCATTGTCAGGTTCTTTCTTAATTCTGTCTGGCTGCAGCAACTGTGGTGCTGCTGCCTTGTCACATTCGACCTCTGTTGGTGATTCTTTCATTTGGGTACTTGATGTAAAGGACTCCTCCAGTTCCAAACTAATGGTTTTCTTCTTGAGGAACAGTTTTCAGATACCTAAAATAAAATATAAATTGAAGACAAGTTCTGATTTTAAAATTAGTTCTTTTAAATATAGTAATTTTCTGTAAGTGTAGTAGGCAGTTAGATAGGTATGAGCAGAGCAGGTAGAATGGGCCAGGTACAAGAGGGTCTCCAGGGTGGAGAACCCCAGGTGCCTAGTAATGGGCAAAACTACAAGCCCTGCATGACCACTCCCTTGAGCATTAAGCCCAGGAGATAACATCTAGGATTCAGCTGCGTTTCAGCTCCAGTCCCAGAAAAGCAGCAAAACCAGGCAGAGTAACGCCATGCCTGACATCAGGACCAGCTGCAATGACTACTGACCCACTCCCTTAGTGCTGATAAATCAGTGGAGACACACCAGGAAAGCCTATGAATATTGTACTGTGGTCCTCCCAGGAGACCTCAGATAAAAGCCCTCAGGAGGGAGGACCCACCACTAGGCTCTCTCCACTGAGCACACCAGAGCCTTTCTCCACCTACTTCTTTTCCCAGGGGCTGGCAGCTGACTCTCTCTCTCTCAAATCAATACATATTTTCTTTTGGAAAAAAGGGGGTTTTGCCTTGGCTGGTGTGGCTCAGTGGACTGAGTGCCAGCCTGTGAACCAAAAGGTTGCCAGTTAGATTCCCAGTCAGGGCACATGCCTGGGTTGTGGGCCAGGTCTCTACCTGGGGGCACGCAAGAGGCAACCACACACTGATGTTTCTCTCCCTCTTGTCCTCCCTCCCTTCCCCTCTGTCTAAAGTTAAAATTTTGAAAAATTTAAAAAAGAGGGTTTTATGGAAAGTAATTTCACAAGGTGATCTGATCATAAATTCCTAACTGGGCAGGTCATGGTGGGTAGTCACGCCCCAACCTGTAACTGTTTATCTTTGTCTTAAGAAAGCCCTGTTCAGCCCGGCTGGTGTAGCTCAGTGGATTGAGCGCGGGCTGGGAACCAGACAGTCCCGGTTCGATTCCCAGTCGGGGCACATGCCTGGGTTGCAGGCCAGGTCCCCAATGAGGGCCATGTGAGGAGCAACCATACATTGATGTTTCTCCCTCTCTTTCTCCCTCCCTTCTCCTCTCTCTGAAAATAAATAAATAAAATCTTAAAAAAAAAATGAATACTATAATTGAATTATATATAAAAAAAAAAGAAAGCCCTATTCATTATCTGTGTGCATCTAGTTTAACATACATTTGAAATGCTCCTATTTATTTACAGATTTATTTTTTTAGAGAGAAGGGAAGGGAGGGAGAAAGGGGGAGAGAAACATCAGTGGGCTGTTGCCTCTCACACCCTCCAAATAGGGGACCTGGCCCACAATCCAGGTATGTGCCCTGACTGGGAATCAAGGGGTGACCTTCTGGTTTGCAGGTTGACACCTAACCCAAGCTGTACCAGTCAGGGCCGAAATGCCCCCTTTTAGACTCCTCTTCCTAAAATGTAGGCACCCTCAAGACAGCTAATAGTCTTAACTATATTTAATCCAACCCCAGCCTTGCTTTCTCTGACCTTCATGTAATCTTTCTTACATTCCCTCCTTGATTTCAAATGTATAAAAAGAAACTTGAAAATGGTTCCTCTCCAAAGCATTTGATTTTTTTTTTTATCCTCACCCAAGGACATGCTCACTGACTTTAGAGGGAGGAGAAGGGAGAAAGGGAGAGGAGAGAAACATGGTTGCCTCCTTCAGGCACCCTGACTGGGACCAAACCTGCAACCCAAGCATGTGCCCTAACTAGGAATTGAACCTGCAACCGTTTGGTTCACAGACGGAACTCCAAACAACTGAGCCACACCGGCCAGGGCTCTCCAGAGCATTTGAGATCTTGCGCCTCAGCACATGCCATCATTTTGGCTCATGTAATACCTTATAAAAATTCTCTGAAGGCTTGGACACTTCTTGACACCCAGGGCTCTTCTCACTTGCTCAATGGGCACACCTTGAATTCAACTAACACCTGTAGGCTAGATTCCCCATACATCCCTGAACTCCAGCCCATACACCTAACTACCTATTAAATACCTCCATTAGATTTTTCACAGTTTCATCAAATTCAAGAAATTAAAAATCATACTTTTATATTATCTCCATTGATCTGCTTTACACATGGTCCCTGTCTTGGTAAAGGGACTATCATATATACCTAATTTCCCAAACCAGAAATCTAGGGGTAGGCCTAAATTCCCAAAGTCTCCACATTTAATCACCAAATTGGATCAAATATACCTTCTAAATATGTCTTACGTCTATTTTCCCATCACACCTCATGCCTGTGAAATGCCCCTCCTAGATCAATGGATTCCTATTTGATGAATAGCTAAAATCCAAACTCACATTCAGGGGTAGAAAAATAATTCCATTTAGCCCGGCTGGTGTAGCTCAGTGGATTGAGCATGGGCTGGGAACCAAAGGATCCCAGTTCAATCCCCAGTTGGGGCACATGCCTGGGTTGCAGGCCAGGTCCCCAGTGAGGGCCATGCGAGAGGCAACCAAACATTGCTCTTTCTCCCTTCCTTCTCCTCTTTCTAAAAATAAATAATAAATCTTAAAAAAAAAAATTCCATTTTCTAACAGTTTAGGAACTTCAAGAGAAACTTTTTTTTTTTTTTTAAAGATCTGGTTCCCAGCCCGCGCTCAATCCACTGAGCTACACCAGCCGGGCCATACTTTCCACTTTTCTGGTAGCTGCTAACTCTGAGTGTAAATCCTTTAGAACTCTTACCCTTCCTTCCACCCTTACTTGGCCGCAGAGTACAGGTCTGGATTCCCCTTCCTTGATCACCCCCAAGACAAACATACTCTTTTCTGAACAGGCTTTACAATTCATGATGACAGAGGGCAGGAGCTAACTAAAGCAGATATGGATAGTTCTTACAGGAGTAATTCCAGGTCTATGGCTTTATTCTGAGTTAGTACAAGAAAAATATAAGAAATTTTAACATTGTCTTTTATTTTTGAGGTTGGGATTCAACCACTTACCCTCAACCCTGATCTTTAACTCAGGTTCTACTCAAACCTCCTATCCCAAGGTAGAAAATTAAAATAAGACCTGACTATGAAGTACAATAAAAGCTCCTATGGCGACTGCCCAGCCCGCTTGAGAATTACACATAACTAGCAAAGCAAAACGGCTTGGAAATTAATTACTAGATTGTCATTAAGTAAATTCCATTCACCTAAAAGTAAATATTCTCTGCAAGTCTAAACATCAGTTAAAAATAAAGCATCAATGAGTTTTGGCAACTTGGAATCCCTTCAAATGTGGCAGTCATCTCACAAATATGCAAATAATGGAGAGCACCCGAAAATGTAATTAATGAATATTATATATATTCCTGAGGCATGGGAAAGTGTTATAAAACCTTTCTTTAGCTATTAGAAAAACAGCAAAAAACATATATGAAAAACAAATCCATGACTTCCTTTTCCGGATGCACTTTAAAGTAAATCCTAGAGATCTTTAAACAAAAGAGGGATTAAGTAAAAACAAAAAAGGGATATGTCATGGAGAAGAAAACAAAATTCACATTAATTTTTAAAGTTAAACATGAGGCCTCAAAGAAATTACAAGCTATTAGGAGTTACTTTCAGACACAAACAGACCTCCAGAGGGAATGTACACACTCCTGGAAAATTAGCACAGTATCGCTTATATAAACCTGATGCTTCAAACTGCTTTACCTTAATCTTTTAATTCCTCCCCGCTACACTTGAGCTCACACTGTTTTCTCACCTGCAAAGTCATTTTTGCCTATTCAGATCCTACTCAGTGGTTAAACCAACTCAGCTCCAGATTTTATCAGATTGATAAAACTGATAAATTTAGGCTTAACAGGGACCTGGCATACTAAACCTTCTCACTGAAACAGTTATGTAATAGGCTTTACCCCTGAGGACACTTTTCAGGACAGAGTAGAGGAAAAAGCCCAAACTGAAAACAACAGCATAATGAGCTAAGGAGACAGGGGTTCAGGGTTGCCAAAGCAGTCGGAACTCCAGAGGCACAATCTGGGAGGTGAGGGAACCAGAGAAAACCTCCAGGTTTGCATACAAATAACCCCCTCCTCCACTAATTAGCCGACTTCTAAACTGCACTTCTACTAGTACGAAACACCTAGCAGAAAATAGCAGCTGGGAGGCTAAAGAGCTGAGAAGAGATTATAGTAGCTTTGCAGAGCTAAAATCTGAGTTGAATTAAGCCTAGTAAAAGGAACCTTGGTAGAGATCTGGACTTTCAGTTGAGACACCAGGGGGCCATGCCCTAAGGAATGCCTCTTCTCCCAATAACAAACAGAATTAAAAAAAAAAAAAAAGCTACTAGAATTTAGCAGGATCATGTTAATACAAGGTCAATGTTTAAAAATTTTATCATTTCTCTTCACCATTGTACCAGAGGTTCTATACAGGTCAATAATGCAAAGAAAAATAAAAAAATATAAATCTTGAGCCCTGGCTGGTGTAGCTCAGTGGACTGAGCACGGGCTGGGAACCAAAGGGTCCTGGTTCGATTCCCAGTCAGGGCACATGCCTGGGTTGCGGACCAGGTCCCCATGAGGGCCATGTGAGAGGCAACCATACATTGCTGTTTCTCTCCCTCTCTGTCTCCCTCCCTTCCACTCCCTCTAAAAATAAATTAAAAAAATTAAAAAAAAAATATATATATATCTTGAAAAGGAATAAATAGCCTTGGCTGGTGTGGCTCAGTGGATTGAATGCCACCTGCAAACCAAAGGATCACCGGTTGGATTCCTAGTCAGGGCACATGTCTGAGTTGTGGGTTGGGTCCCCAGCTGGGGGAGTGTAAGAGGCAACCACACACTGATGTTTCTCTCCCTCCCTTCCCTTCTTTAAAAATAAATAAATAAAATCTTTAAAAATATATAACTATTTTCTATAGCACCATAAAATAACACAGGAATAAACCTAATTAAATATGTCAAGACCTCTACACAAAAACAAAATAATGCTGAGAGAAATTAAGGAAGATCTAAATAAATGGAGAGTGACAGCATGCTCACTGACTGACTTAATCTTATTAGTCAGTTTTCCCTAAATTGAACTAACTACACATCCAAATACTAGAAGGAGTTTTTGTGGAACTTTGAAGATTCTAATGTATAAAGAAACTAGAATAGCCAAGACAACCTCAAAAGAGAAAAAAGTTGAGTACTTACTATAAAGCTACAATAATTAAGGTAGCGTCCTCTATGGACACATGCAAAAATAAAATGACTAATGAGAGTTGTAGAAGCAGGTATATACCAACCTCTTATTTCTTTGCATTACAGCTACTTCTTTATATGTCACACCTTGCAAAAACTTGTTTTACTCAGTTGAGTTTTACAAGCTCTTTTACTGGCTTGATAGGAAGGCCAGAGGCAGAAGACTAAATGGTCTTCAAATTATACTAAAATGTCCATGCTTAGTTTTGTAGGCAACAAGAGTTGCTCTGAAGTGCCTCCGTACTGAAGTTAGGATGGCTCTACACTAGCGCAGTATAAAAATTGCAACAGTCTTAAGTGCTAAGCATATACAAGGTACAAATCAGAAATGAGGAAAGAGAACATGGTCAAAGAAGTCTTCTAGAAGGTGAATTTCAGCTAGGTTTTAAAGCAGGTTTCTGTGAAGCAATAATGGGGGATATTCCAGGTTTAGGGGCAGCATGTGCAAAAACACAAGTATCGGGAACTATAAGGAGTGGAGTTACTGTTGGAGATAAAATGCGAAAGTGGTAGTGGAAGGAAATGAAGTTGGAGAAGCAGACAGGGATCGTATCAGGAAGGACTCTGGACAACAAAAATTTTGAAATTAATCTTGTCAATAGCTTTTGAGGTTCAGCAAACATTTTATTTATATCTCATTTTTAAATAAAAAATTACTTTAACAAAATAAAATCATGAGATACACTTAATATGTTATATACCAAATGTTAAGTATTTTTGAAGATATCCAAAGCATTAATTTGCGTTTGATTACAGAGTCCTTCAGGAAATCGCTTTTCCTATCATTTGGGTAAATATAGTTCAATTCCCTGCAGCTATACCATCGATGAGAAAGGCGACAGTTTTGCACCTACCCCTTTGCACACACAGAAAACCCTAGAAGCAAATTCACTATTTTAGCAAGGACATCTGATCCTTTAATGCTCTTGCCTCAATCTAGGAGTTAAATGAGCAAAGTGTTGTAATTTAGTTCTTATCAATTTTAAGGGCTTCTTGCCTTGTAAATGTGTGATGAGGAATACAATTGTCAGATGTTATTGGTGATCCAACTCTTAAGAGAAAATTCTCCACTTACCTACTTTCCAGCTTTTGTTTTAATTGAAAAGTATGCCAATATTGCCTCCTGAGAAAGCTGAAAAAGTTTTCGTTTGTAAACAGTGGTCCATTGCAAAGCAAGATACTCTCAATCCTGTACACTAAAGCAAAATACTGAAATAAAGTGATAAAAATTGCACCTCTATCTAATTCCATTTCAAGTCCGAATTCATCCAGAGTTAAACTTTCCAGTAATTACTTGTTGTTTTTTTTTTAGCTGAGATCCCGTGTACAATTTAATTGGCAAAAGCAGTCCCAGGTTTTGAAGGTTGAAAAAAACCACTACTTAATGAAGCCACAAGTGTTACACACAAACCTCTGAAAAACGGAAACCGCAGAGACCAAAAACTGAAAGCCCAGTTAGGACGCACAATCCGTAGGAGGCAAGAAGCGCTGGAAGTGGGGGGCAAGGAGGCCCTGACTCGGGATTAGGATAGAGGCGACTGCAAACACAAACCGTGGCCCCGACCTCCGAATTCCCGACCCCCCTAACGGCTGAGCCCGCACGCGCGCCAGGGCCTCTAGAAACCCTGCCCTACGTGCCGCCCTCTCCTCCCTTCCACAGGCGAAACTCTCCGCCCTTCCCTAAGACAGAAATAAAGACCGAAACCAGGGCCACGCACTGAGGCTACCTAGCTACTCTCCGAGACGCTTACCACGCGGGGTTTCTCACAGGAACTTCGACGGGACGGGAAGGCCGCGCAGGCCCAGCCCCTTTCCCGCGGTGCTCTGCGGCCGAGCATGCGCAGCAGCCGGTCGCCGTGGCTCCTACTCCTTACGTTGGAAACGGCTACGTTGAGAAAAGAACTGAGGCGGGTGAGGGGGCGGGGAGTGAGGGCCTCGCGGGGTCTTAACCGTCGAAGCCATACCTAGATAACAACTAGGTTTGGACCCTTAAAGGCTGAGGCACTGACCAGACCTCAGGCAGGACAGTTAGATTTCCTGGGTTCAAGAGTTGGCTCTGTTGGCAATTTCTGTAAATCCCCTTCTCTTCATCCCTGATATTGGGATAATTACAGTGCCTACTCATAGTCTTGTGAAGTGCCAGGTACACAGTAAATTCCCAGTGAAATGAATTATTCTTAGAGATAGAGAGGGGGTTCAGGCTTCTTCCATTTTGGGGAGCTCTTAGTATTTTAAAAATTAAAATAATCCGCCCAGCTGGTGTAGCTCAGTGGATTGAGCGCGGGCTGGGAACCAAAGGGTCCTGGTTCGATTCCCAGTTGGGGCACATGCCTGGGTTGCAGGCCAGGTCCTCAGTGAGGGCCATGTGAGAGGCAACCATACATTGCTCTTTCTCCCTCCCTTCTCTCTCTAAACATAAATAAAATCTTAAAAAAAAAAAAAAATAATCCCGTGTGGTAAAAATTATGGTAGATTTCAAGTGCTATTTAAGTACAGGATCAAATAAATGTGCTATTAAGTCATAGTAGGACTGTAAGATATATCAAGTTGAATGATGAACTGATTGCAATCCTGTCTTTGACCATACTATTAGAGATACTAAAGTCTAAATATGAGGCCCATGTCAACGTGATGTCCACGCCAAAAGGACCTCCTGATCCCTGCTGCTGTGGTCCCTAAATATCCTCTGCAGTTAATTAACCTCAAATTCAGACGCTTTGGTGATGTTGAATACAGTTAGTCCTCAATGATCATCGATAGGTTATGCAACTTTCCACGAAGCAAAGTATGATGAAGTCAACTTTACCTTAGGCTACCTATACAAACAAGTGTTAAGTTGCTAAGGCATGTCATCAACTTTATAATGAAACATTATTTAAGGACCTGTTGTACTGGACTGGTAACCGAAGTTAAGTTCTCCAACAGTTATCCTTACCATATCATATCATAATATGGTATATAGACATTAGGCATACCACTTTATTATCAGTTCTCTATTCCCTTTGTTCCCTTTCCTGCCTTCTTTTTAATAATTTGAACACCTTTTAGTATTCCATTTTAATTTATTTATTGTGTTTCTGACCATATCTCTTTGTATATTATTTTTAGTGGTTGCTCTAGGGATCACAATAAACATAAGTAACTTTTCTTTCCTTTTTTTTAACATTTGTAACGATTTATTTATCTTCAGGGATGGGAAGGGAGGGAGAGAAACATCAGTGTGTGGTTGCCTTTCACACATCCCCAACTGGGGATGGCCCTCAACCCAGGCATGTGCTCCAACTGGGAATCGAACTGGCGACCCTTTGGTTTGCAGCCTGTGCTCAATCCACTGAGCTACACCAGTCAGCCATAAGTAACTTTTCATAGTCCACCTAGAATTAATATTTGACCACTTCAGGTTAAATTTTTACTCCCACGTAAGTGCATTTGTCTTCTCCCTACGTTTTATGTTATAGTTATGTGCATTCAAATTGTAAACCCCATCAAACAGTGTTATATTTTTTGTTGTCAACTCTCAAATACTTTGAAAAGAACTCAAGAGGAGAATAATAGTCTATATGTTTACCCGGATATTTACCATTTCCGTCCTTGAAACTCCGGGTTTCCTTCAGGTATCGTTTGCTGTCTATCTGATGAACTTCCTTCAGCAATTCTTTTAGAGCAAGTCTGTTGGCAACAAATTATTTTCATCTTCCTTCTCTAACAATGTTTTTATTTTACTTCCATTCCTGAAGGGTATTTTCACTGGATATAGAAGTGTAATTCTTGGTGGTTTAGGGGTAAGGGGAAATCTCAGCAAGGTGCCAGCTCTGTCAAATGATCGTCACTGACCTAATCACAATACCTGGGAGATGGAATACTCAGATTCCGTTTGGTTGGATAATGACCGTTTTGACACCTCTCCTCCTTGATCCAGCCATTTGTGATGTCCAACTCTTGAACTTCCAAATTATGTGAGCCAATAGATTCTCTAGTATTTAGCCTGCTTTGACTTGGCTTTCTGTCATTTGCAGCCAATAGTCCTGTCTAGCAAAGGTAGTTCCTCACAAAAAGATACTTTTTTTTTTTTAAGAAATCAACATTTTTTTTAAAGATTTTTCATTTATTTATTTTTAGAGAGAGGAGAAGGGAGGGAGAAAGAACAATGTATGGTTGCCTCTCACATGGCCGTCACTGGGGACCTGGCCTGCAACCCAGGCATGTGCCCTGACTGGGAATCGAACCAGGATCCTCTGGTTCCCAGCCTGCGCTCAATCCACTGAGCTACACCAGCCGGGCAAAAGATACATTTTTGTTTATAGGTTAATAAAGTCTGTCTCACTAAGCAAGATAAAGCAGGTGAGCCTGTGAAATGTGCAGGCTCCTGCTTCTAATAAATGAGTGGTCTTTCAAAAATATCAATGAGAGACAAGCCTGAGCTTTGTGTAACAGCTTTAGGAGAACCACAGCGGTGGGTCCACATGATTGCTTCTGGTAACAGGACTGGGGCAGGGAACACTATAAGAGAGATTAAATCCTGGTCCCAGTTATCTAGTTTTGGATATATTAATTTGCATTGTTTGCTGTGTACTTTTCCTGCCTTGCATCCTTGAATCAGGACCTTGGGTAGGAACAAAATCTTGGAAGTCAAGAGCTGGTCTTATGGTTCTGTAAAAATCAATCTGATTGAAAAAATTATGCAAATATTTGAGGAGAGAGTGTGTATTCGTGGGTGTATGGGCTGTTTGAGGAGACAGGGAAGTGCCTTAGAGAAGACCAAGGAAGAAAAGATTTCAGAAGGTTGGGAAGATGTTGACGGTCTATTTATAGTTGTGTGATTTGCCGCGACCTGCACCGTATGTTCTTTGGCAGCACTCGGAGGAAATGGCTTGACCCTGAGCGTCAGAAGTTGTATCCTTGATTTCCGAGGGTCCAGGCGCTTGCCCACCCTCTCGCCCCTTCCCGGGTGCGTGCCCTCCCGCGGCGCGCATCTCTTCTCCTGGCTGAATCCGGGCGGCCCAGGGCAAGAAGCCAGGACCCTGTCCTGGCGCAAGCAAGCTGACAGCTCTCCACTACCACAACCGCCTTCAACAGCAAAGTATCTCACAGATGTTAACTGTCCTTTCAGGATTCAAGATGGACAAGAAGCAATTGACTGGCTTCTTGGTTTAGCTGTTAGACTTGAATATGGAGAGAATGCTGAAAAAATACAAGGACTCAGTATCTGATAATAAAAAAAATGCTGACAATGCAGCTGAAAATGCAGAGCCATTGATCAATTTGGATGTAAATCCTGATTTTAAGGCTGGTGTAATGGCTTTGGCTAACCTTCAGCGTCATGATGATTACCTGGTAATGATTAAGGCAATGCGCATTTGGTCCAGGAATGCCTGACACAGGACGCAGTTGTAAAGCAAGTCAAACAAAAGAGGGATTGCCTGTTGCTTTAGACAAGCATATTCTTGGTTTTGACACAGGAGATGCAGTTCTTAATGAAGCTGCTCAAATTCTGCAATTGCTACATATAGTAGAGCTCGGAGAGCTACAGACAAAAATTAATGAAGCCATAGTAGCTGTTCAGGCAATTATTGCCAATCCAAAGACAGACCACAGACTGGGGAAAGTTGGAAGATGAACATTTTAGGATCTCAGCCTCTCACCTACTTAAACCATATGCTTTTATGTGTGTTTTGCAATCAAACATCACATTTTCAAGGGAAGAATCCTGGAAAATTGGCTATGTAGTAGAGATTTTTACATCATTGCTTTTTCTTTAATCAAGTTCGGGAATGTGAAAAAATAAAAAAGAAGTTGTATCCTTGCCCTGGCCAGGTTCCATCCCCAGGTCAGGCAGGGCACACACAAGAGTCAACCAACGAATGCATAAATAACTGGAACAACAAACCAATGTTTGTCTCTCTCTTTAAAAATAAATTTTAAAAAATTTCAAAACGATAAAAGAAATTGTATCCTTGCTGAAGATGCTCATGTCCCAAGGTCCCAGTGATTGGGCACGTACACTGGGCAATGGCTGTCCCTGAGGTAACCAGATGATCATTGAGCCAATAGCTGCAGAGCCTCCATGATGCATTGGTGGCAGGTGAGACCCACTCTGGGCCCTATACTTAACCTGTGGTGTCAATCTTCTCAGGAATGCTAACAGGGCAGATTAAATTTTCTGCCAATGTAGCAGCATGAGGTCTCAGATTTGGATATGAATTGGTCATGAAAAAATTTCCTCCATACCTGAATAAGCCCTAAAATTCATACCCGTTACTTTATTTTAGGTTTTAGGAATATACTTGAGAATAAATGTAGGGCAAAACTATTGAAACAGGGTACAGAGCATGTTCCCTCACAGCTCATGGTTGGGGAGAAGGGGAGAAGCAGATGATACTTTTCAATGGCCTATGGATAGCTGTGTCTTCCCTGAAGGGAAACTGGGCTACCACCCTGGGGCAAAAGGTGCAAAAGGCGCAAAAGGCATGCCCCTGACTTTAAGGGTGTATCCGGACTTGTGAAGTAACCAGAGGAGGTGGAGGCCCCTGGATCACTGAGTCATGTTTGCCCTGACTGGGGATGGCAGCCAAATAAATATAAACAATACAGGAGAACTAGCAAATGTAGCTCACTGTGGGAGGAGTCAGTGATGAGGTCACACAGGAAGCTTTGGGTCAGTATTTAAAACTAAGGGTGGGCAGCCATGAGGGTTTTCGGCCATGTGGTTTGACAGGGTGTAGAAGTCCCGCGCCCCCCCCCACCTCCCGCCAGCCCACCATGAGGTCTGATGCACAAGGAGGTGCCATGTGGTTTTGCATTAGGAGTGGGAGAAAGAAAGTGAAGAACCACTGAGAAACCTGCCTGGGGAACACAGCAATATGGATGATGGTTCTGGGAATTGCAGGACCTGCCCAGCCAAGCATGGATTAAGGGAAGGTGCCTGGGATACTGACTGTGACGGGGGTGCTGAGCCACAGACTTCGGTTTTCCTAAAAGATGGAACCTCTTAATGCCATTTTCTGAAACTGGCCTGATTTGGCAAAGGGAAGCAGGACTGTGTGTGTGTGGGGGGGGGGGGTTAAAGGGAATGGGACTTAATGGCAGAATTCTGCCGTTATTCTAAATCTGGATAACTTTTAAATAAACAATTCCTTGCCCTGGCTGGTGTGGCTCAGTGGACTGAGTGCCAGCCTGCAAACCAAAGGGTCATCACTTCCATTCCTAGTCAGGGCACATGCCTGGGTTGCAGGCCAGGTCCTCAGTTGGGGGCGCACAAGAGGCAACCACACATTGATGTTTCTCTCCCTCTTCCTCCCTCCCTTCCCCTCTCCCTAAAATAAATAAATAAAAATCTTTTAAAAAATTCCTTTCCTTTTCATCAAACTCTGGCATTGGGAGTCATGCTTCTTGGTGGTGGGCAATTGGACCCCATAGCTGTTCCAGAACAGCATAGACTGGGTTTGTTGTTTTTTTTTTTAAAGACTTTATTTGTTTTTAGAGAGAGGGAAAGGGAAGGAAAAAGAGAGGAAGAGAAACATCAACGCGTGGTTGCCTCTCACACACCCTCCCACCGGGGACCTGGCCCGAAACCCAGGCATGTGCCCTGACTGGGAATCGAACCGGCAACTCCTTGGTTTGCAACCCGCGCTCAATCCACTGAGCTATACCAGCCAGGGCTAGACTGGGGGTTTTGTATTACTATTAGGTCTCTTTTAGTATTGGGTTGGCCAAAAAGTCTGTATGTTTTTTCCATAAAATAAGACACATTTTTCATTTTCACCAATAACTTTATTGATTTGGATATTTTGAGTATGTTACAGGAGAAACTCAGTTCTTCTTGCCTTGCTGATGGAGTAAAGAATTACAGGCCAGCAAGTCTATAGTATGTAAGCAAGGTTTGTTGGTGATACGTTCTTTTGGACGAGAACTGGCCTTGCTGAGGTTGGAGTTAAAAGACATAGGTTCAGGGCAGGGCAAGGTAAGGGCAGCAAAAGGCAAGGGTGGCAAGAGTATCAGGTCCTTTGTCTTGAGGACTTACATAGTTGCTGGGATGGTGGTAAAGAAGTTACATATTGACTGACGGGTAAAGGTGGTGCCAGCTTTCCTGGGGGGATGAGACTACCCAAACATAGGTATGGGGTAGGGTCTCAGCGTGAATTCTTATCTTGCTCCAGACTATGTTTGGTCATCTTGTTGTAAAACATGTGACAGGAGGGGAAGTTGATTAAAGTTGAGGCAGTTACTTAAAGTTATTTATGGGCTCTTTCTGTAAGCACTGGGGACGCCCTGGTAAAACAGGTAGTGACCAGAGGTAGGCAATTAACCCAAGGTGTTTCATGGGCTTTTCCTTTGGGCATTGTGAACCCTCTCCTAGACCTAGGGATGAATACATAGTTTCAAAGGCTTTCTTTCCCAGATAGTGGAAACAATACATAGAATTTCAAGGTGTTAGCATGGTGTTTCTTGTGATGTTGGAACACCTAGCAATATTACTGGACTAGGCTCAGGACTGCTGAGTTAGTGGGTGAGACATGTCTCCCTCCTCTTCCCTGCCTTGGTTTACTATCTATCCTACCTAACAAGTATGTCAGCTATCTCCCGCGTGGTATAACGTTGATTGTTCTCAAATGATGTCTTGATTTGATTGCTACCTACTTCAAGTGGTCTACCCAACCGTGGAGCATTGTCCAGCGAGAAATCTCCAGCTCAAAACTTCGCAAACCACTTTTGATGTGTTCAATCAGTCACAACACCTTCTCCATACATTGCAGAAATATTTTCTTGCATTCCAGTTGCATTTTCACCTTTCTTGAAATAAAAAAGCATAATATGCTGAAAATGTTGTGTATTCCATTTTTAGTATTAACATGGCTACACAAAAATTCACCAATTTTGATTTTTTTAAATGCATGCTGATACGACAGCTTTCACAATACAATCTAACAAAATTGTTGCAAATGAAATTAAAGACAACCAAGTGCTACTAGAGCCATCTTATAGAAAAAACCCAATGAACTTTTTGGCCAACCCAATAGTGGCAAACCTAGAAAGAATATTTTAAGGTCATGACC
Organism: Micronycteris hirsuta; assembly: GCA_004026765.1. Taxonomy (NCBI): domain Eukaryota; kingdom Metazoa; phylum Chordata; class Mammalia; order Chiroptera; family Phyllostomidae; genus Micronycteris; species Micronycteris hirsuta. The sequence continues at coordinate 31,201 of PVJI01004578.1, read as the reverse complement.
TTGTAGTGCTGTTTTGTATTTTAACATGTTACATTAGTGAATCATACTTTTCTTAGACTATACGGTTCTACTGACCATTAACATTTTCCCATAAATTGACAAATACTGTCTTGTTCTATGAATTATTTGCTTTTCTGAGAGTGAGGGAGGCCCTTAGGACTCGGAGAGGGCTATTGCCCTTGTTAGAAATCTCTGGACATCTCTCTATATTTTTAGTTCTTGCATCCAAATCATAAACTATTAAAGCTAAAAAAAAGTCCTTAAAGACTTCCTTGTTTAACCCAAGCAGATTACAGATAGACTGGACACTTGTCATTTTTTGGCATCCAAGTCTCCCCAGTTTCTAAGCACCCTGATCCCCCTTTGAGGGAAATTCTTCCATGTGAGGGCATTCCTCTGCCCACCTCCTACTGCCTCCTCTCACAGTGGAAGCAAAGAAGGATAGATTCTTCCTGTATTTTCTTTCTGATATGACCAGTAGGTTACCATGGCCAATCAGATAACCATTCTCAGAACTTAGCATCTTGTTCAAGGGATGTTGCGACAGAGACTGTCAAATGTTCACTAAAGCCCATTTTCTTATTTTCCAGGGCGTATAGATCGACTACATTTTCCTTCCAGTTAGGTGCAGCCATGTGACTTGGGTTCTGGACAATGCAGTGTTGATACAAATGAAGCCTAACATCTAGGCCTGGTTTGTACAAACCTCTCACATGTGATCTTTTCCCTCCCTTGTCCCCCCACTAGCAGATTGGAGAGGACTCCATGGACATAGAAGAGGACAGAGACACAAGATGTAAGAGGTTTGGGTCCCTGAAACACTGCCTGAAGGAGAGCTGCCCAGGAAGGCCACAAGACCAGGAGCACCCGTGATGGACAGAAATAAACTTTCATTGTGTGCCTCTGTAATTTGGGAGGTTATTCTGGCACTTAGCTGATGAAGACTGAAAGACGGAATGTTGGCACAGGTTTACTTTAGCCACAGCAATGACGTGGATCAAGCTATTCTGGCTGACAGATCTTGGGAGCTTCCTGGTTCTGCTCATTATGCAAACCTTTTCTTTTAGTTCTCATCATTCTGCAAGCCACCAATATCCTTGCCACATATTTTCCCTCTTTTGGCTTAAAATAGCCAGACCTGGTTTCTGTTGCTTATAATCAAGAAGCTAGACTCCTTCATCAGTTAAGAAATCGAGGCTTTAAGTGGTAAGTGATTTACCCTAGGACACAACTCGTAAGTGGCAGATCTGGGATTACAACCTTGACTTGTTATTTCCTGATTCTAAATTAAATTATTGGGGGTTGTAAGGAGCTCCAATAATTAGCACTCTTCTTCCCCACTAACTTATAAACCAATTGAGAAATAAGACTCAAGAAATGGTAAATAAACATATATCACCTTCATTACTGGAAAAGGCCAGGTTGGAGGCTGTAAGTTCCCCGCATGGCAAGGCCTGCTGCTGTGAGACTTAAAGCAGAGAAGAACCAAAACCAAAACCAAACAAACAAAAGACCCCAACCAGCTAGAGTTCCCTGTTAACAACTTGCTTCCAAGCAGAAACAAAAGAGAAAGAGGCTTAGACTGCACAGTTTCTCCTTTCTAACTCTCCATTGGAGAAGCCACTACCTGGACTGAGGAAGAATGAGAGAGTGGATAGAAGTCAGTACTACAATGCCAACGCCAGACCCTTTCCAGAAAAACTGGGAAATAGCATGTATGTATCTTATCTATACATATACGTAGTTATTGCATCTGAATCATAAACTATTGAGGCTGGAAAAGCCTTTGGAGATTCTTTCTTATTTAATCCATACAGATTACAGATATACTGGACATTTGTCATTTTGGCTGCTAGTAACATTTTATTTCTGATAATATATTATTATGTAAAACATTGAAACAAAGTCCTCTAATATTCTACCCATCAAAGATAAGTTTTGTTAATATAGTTTGTATCTTTCCTAAGGGACAAGGCTGAAGTTGAGAGTTGTGGTATTAAAAAATGAATTTGAGCCCTGGCTGGTGTGGCTCAGTGGATTCAGTGCTGGCTTACAAACCGAGGGCCAGCCAGTTTGATTCCCACTCAGGGCACATTCCTGGGCTGCTGGCCAGGTCCCCAGTGGGGAGCACGTGAGGGGCAACCACACATTGATGTTTGTCTCCCTCCCTTTTTCTTTCCCTTCCTCTCTGTACAAAAATAAATAAAAATAAAATCTTAAAAAAAAAATAAGATAAATGAATTTGAAGCATCCAACACTGTTGTAGAGCCTGGCATGGTAGGAACTCATTTGCTTCATTCCTTTTTTGCTCCTTCGTGCCCTAGAACCTTGTCTAGTTTGAGAATCCACGGCCAGTGTTGAGCTGGGCTGATGTGACCACAGAGTGCTGACAGAGGTGTATGCTTGCTTGGAATGTCAAGAGCACTAATCAGAGGCCCAAGTCCATAGTGGGGTCCATGAGGCAAGAGCTGTTCAGCCAGATCAGGCCTATTGCCTTTCTTTGTTTCCTCCATGGGCTTTCCTACTCTCTGGTCCAGAGGTCTGGACCCCCACTAGAGCCAGAAGTTAGGACTGCCTCCTGGGCTAGCACACTGTTCTGCAAGCTCTCTTTGTGAGCTGGGACAAGGATTTCCAGCATTAGGGTCTGTCCTCTCCTCCAGGACTCTCCCACGGGGCAGTCAAGCATAGGTCTGGGCCCCAAGGGGCAGTTGGCTGACTGCTGGGTTTCTGTGGTGGCACTTTCAGCTCTGCCCGTAACTCCGCCTGACCCTGCCCTGGCCTCAGGGATTACGAAGCCTATTTTCTCTTCTCTGGATTTCTGGGCTTAGCAGAAGAGAAGAGCCCAGAGCTAAGGACGCAGCAAGAGAGCATGTTGGGAAAGGATACAGCACTGACCGCAGAGCTCCCTCTGCTTGACTTTGCCCTCTGATTTAGCTCAGGTGTCTTCCTACCTTCAGGAATCCTTACCTGAAAGCCATCTCCCTTCCCCAGGCCAAGTTAATCACTCCCTCTTCTATTCTGATTAATACTTTTTCCAGTGAGCTGCCAATTCCTTGTCCTTTTTTTTTTTGCATACGATATTTATTTTTACATATTAGACATGAAGCTGATTAAATAAGCACTTACAACAATGTATGACCCATTCTCAATTATTTTTCCTTAGATCACATTTGGATTTAATAAGTTATGGATGCATTGCATTACTAACCAAATTCTAGCTAGAAGGCTGAAACTGTCTTCAGAAAAGATATTCATTTGTTGCTGATAAACATTTGTTAGGAAATGTATCTGCCTTGAAATGAAACAGGATTGCTGAAATAGTCTGATTTTTCTCCAGCCTGTAGTTTTGGAGGCATCTTGTCTTTTAAAAAAATTTTTTTATTTATTGATTTTTAGAGAGGGAGAGAGAAACATCAATTTGTTGTTCCACTTATTTATGCATTCATTGGTTCTTTTTTTAAATCCTCACCTGAGGATATGTTTATTGATTTTAGAGAGAGAAAGGGTGGCGGGGGGAGAGAGAGAGAGAGAGACATCGATAGGTTGCCTATGTACCCTGACCAGAGATAGAACCTGCAACGTAGGTATGTGACCTGACTGGTAATTGAACTTGCAACCTTGGTGTATTGGGACCCCACTCTACCCAAGTGAATTACCTGGCCAGGGCAACTCCTTGTCTTGAAAGGTGCATAAAGAGAGACTAGAGACTTCTTCTGGAATGCTGCACCAGGGACTCAAGCACTTCACAAGCCTCAGATCATGTAACTATCAAAGTGCCTTTCAACTCTAGAGTCTAAGATTGTGGGAAGGCATGAGGCTGGTCCCAGAGAGACACAGCATGCAGAAAGCCACTGTGTCTTACCTGTCTAGTCATGGTCAAGGTTGCCTGAAACTACTGAGGATAATGTCACAGCCTAATTAATCCCCAACTCCTCATATCCCACCCTTGTACATGCACATCCATATTTACAGTAATTTAAATCACAACTTACAGAAATGCCCTCCTATATATACATGTTGCTATGTGTGTTTATCTTTATATATTCTTTGCAGATAAACATGTTCAAACCTAAATGCATCATTAAATAAAACTCACTGGCCCACATTTATACGCACTGCTTCACCCTAATTAAAACTTCTTCCATTGCCCCCAGGCCCAGGTAAACTATGGACTTCCTTGCTCTAGGGACTGGCCAGGCAGTCCTGAGAGGGGGAGAGGTAGAGAAGGCCTGGCCTGCTTTTGATGGACAGATTAATCTACCGATCTGGAGAAATGAAATAATTAAATTCATAATCACTCCCCAAGTCAGCCAGTTCAATATATCCACGGTAGGGAGGGGACTCTGAACCCCAGACCAATAATCTAGAGGTAGGGGTGGTGTTGCTTAGGCAGGGAAGCACAGACAGATCCCTCTAGACCATGGAGGAACATTGATAGGTAGGCAGGCAGGCTGGTAAACAGACAGAGAGACAGACAGACATGCCTTTCCAGTACTACAGTCTTTCTCTTTCCAAATAGAATTGGAACAGCTTTGGAAAGAAAGTCACCCCCTATCCACTAACATAGGGTGAGAAGAGGATCTGGGGTCCTCCCACCCTCCCTCCTGCTCCCCCATGGAGTGTCCTGGGAGCATATATGGGTGGCGAACAGGACTCACAAACTGCCTGCAACCTTGGCTTTCTTCAGCCATAGAATGAACCTTGGCCTCCTGGAATCCCCACCACTTCCCACGCATGACAGGCCCATTTCCTGGCATAGGGCAGAATGGCAGGAGATGAGCCCTTCACACATGTTCTCCCGCTTCCCTCAAAAAGCAAAACAGTGAAAAATATTTGGGAGTAGAATTGACAGGACTAAATTGTGATTAAAAATATGGACAACATGTGGTGATTGCTGGGGGGAGGGGGCATAAGGGGACTAAATGGTAATGGAAAAAAATACAATAAAGATTGAAAAAAATATATCTTTTTCCTAAAACTTAAACTGGCATTAGAAGCAAAAAGAATGGGAAAAGAAATATTAAAGAGCGGAAGAGTTTAGAAGCCTATGGAAGAGCGGTAACTTACATAGGGAGGAAGCTACTGTATACATGCAAGGGTGAGGTATCCCTAGAATGAAGTCGATCCACTCCACAGGACTCCAGAAGGGTGCAGAGTGCAGAAGCGCCAGGCATCTCAGATGGTGTGTGGTGCCATAAGAATTGGTAGAAACTCTTAACTTAGAACAGTTAGATCTCCCAGAGCTCTCCACAGCATATACTGCCGCCAGCCAAGCACTCACATGTTCCCCTGCTCCTCCCCTACCTAATACACCTGATGATACAGAGACATGATGACTCCAGTGGACATTCCTGTTCAAAAAGAGAAAGAACAGAAAGCACCGATCCATAGTAATTCACCACCTGGGCACCTGCTGTCAGATTCTCAAACTCCACGGACAGGGACATTCTTTGTTTTCTTCTCTGGGAATGATTTCATAATTTCCCCATCCCCTTTTTGGAAGCTTTTGCTTCTCCCCTCTGGGCTCATGACTTCATCCCCCTGGGAAACTTTTCTTTTCTATAAGGAATGGTTCATATTTGCTATTCAGTAGCTCTCCCAGCTTCTCTCTGGCCACAGAAAGTTGAGGACCCAGAGATTGTTTCAATTTCAAGCTGTTATTGTTCCTTATGGCCTAAAATTTTGATTTTGCCAAAATATTTCGCTCAAAAGCTTTGTAGGTACTTTATGAATCTTACTGGGATTTACTCCATGCCCCCCAAATCACCCATACTCCTTTCTGAGACACAGCTCTCTCTACTTTGGGTGTCGGATTGCTGTGGGACAATTTCCTTATGTTTCTTAGAAGCCCCTTTGTATAGGTTAGGTCTATGAGGCACTGTTTAACTCCCGATGTGATCTTACAGCTGCACTCAAGTTGATCTTCAAGGCCAATGCCCTAGATTTAATCTTTCTTCAGAGGCCATTTATTTATTTATTTATTTATTTATTTATGAGAGAGGAGAAGGGAGGGAGAGAGAGAGGGAAAGAAACACCGATGTCAGAGAGAAACATTGTTCAGTTGTCCCTCGCATGCGCCCTGACCTGCGACGCCCAACCAACTGAGCCACATGGGTCAGGGCCCATTTCTTATTTTTGGTGATATTTTGCTAGCTGGAGAGATTGTCCTGGACCCTTTATATTTTGTCTAACTTCCGCTTGAAAACGAAACAGTTCCTTCTTTAGCTTATTTCTCTTTTGCGATGCCATATCATAGGTGTTTAAAATACATCAATAAGCACTTTCAATATTCTTCCTGGAAACCTCCCAAGCCAGATCCACAAGTTCATCAAGTACATTTTCTCTCTTCCAAGCTAGTCCAGGGGGCAGCGGTGCCGCACATTCTGCCACCACACAACACGGGTTCTCCAGCCTCCAACAATTCCTCGCTGTTTTCCAGTCTCTACCAATAGTCTCCTCGCTGGCTCTCCAGACTCTGCCTGCTGCCTAGCCTCAAAGCCAATGTCACATTTGTAAAGTTTTAGTTATGGCAGTACTCCACGTCTAGATATCAATTCTATAAGTTACCTATTGCGAAGTAACAAACCACCCCAAAATTACTGCCTTAAAACAAGAACCATTTGTTAATGTATTCATGTTTCTACAATTTGGGCTTATTTGGGCAGTTGTGCTGATCTTGGGTGGGCTCGCTCATGAGGCTGCAGTCATCTAATGACCGGGCGGATCTAAGGGTGTTCCACTTGCGTGTATGGGGTCTTGGCTGGCGCTGGCCATGGGGCTGCTCTCTGTGATTTTACAGTGCTCAGTTGTTTAACCCATCTAACCATGACATGGTGGTGGGAGTGTTTCAAGAAAATAAAAGCAGAACCTGCACGGATTACTGAGGACTATGCTTGGGAATTCAAGTAATATCACACCTGTCACATTATATTAGTCAAAATAATTCAAAGGCCAATCCAAAAACAATGGGTGGGAAATAGAATCTCCCTCTTCATGGGTAGAGTTACAAACAATGTATCATATGGAACCCCCCACAGGTAATAGCAAAAATTCTAAAGCAAATACAGGGGTGGGAAAACAGGTTTACAGTTGTGAGTGCCCACAACAGAGTTTATTCTTATATTATTATTTGTTATTGTATTATTTATTATTATTAATCTACTTTTGTCTACCCCTGTATAAAAATGATTTTATGTTGAAAGCAATATAGCATAAAGAAGATATAGATACCCAACATCACCATTTCCATTTAACCCATTACTAGAGGTTTAAGGCAATGTAATAGATAAAAAAATGAAATAAAAGTTACATGCTTGAGAAGAAAGAAATAAATTTGTCATTATTCTCTGTATAGTTGGAAACTTAGATAATTTTAAAATATAGGATCTGGCACAAATAATGCCCCTTTTTATTACAAAATCTTTTATTACAAAATCATAAGCATGTAATTCTGTAACATAACAATATCACACTCAAGCACACCATATGACATTTTAGGTGAAATGTTCAAATTAAAACTATAAATCATACCCATATTATTACCCTACCAACCACACTCAAGTGGGCCTTACTCCTGCTGGACCCTGAATAGGGATAAAAGTACACACGCATATATGGATAAACTATTAGTATTAATAAGTGAACTTAGCAAGAGTGCCAGCTTCAAGACCAATATACAAAGGTTAATTGTAATTCTATATTTATACTGAAAATTATTTAAAATATTAAATCTTACCATGTAAATTACCATAAAATATCAAAGATCTGGAATAAACATAAAAAAGATGTGAGATCTCTACACTTAAAAAACTCTAAAACATTAAGAGGAATTACAGACACCTAAATAAAGAGATATACCATTTCATGGATTAGAAGATTCAATCATATATAATGCTATCTTAGTTTCCTAGGCCTGCTATAACAAAGTGCTATAAACAGAAATTTATTGTCTCACAGTTCTGGAGGCTAGAAGTACAAAGTCAAGGTATCATTGGAGTCTTGGTCTCTCTGAACCTGTATGGGAGAATCCTTCCTTGCTTCTTTTAGCTTCTGATGTTTATCACCAATTCTTGGAATTCCTTGGCTTGCAGCTTCAACCTTTGCTTCAAGTGTCTCCTGGTGTTCTCTCACCAAGTGTTTCTACATCTTCTCTTTTTATAAAGGTTAGTCATATTGGATTAAGGGCCAACCTATATGACCTCACCCTAATTACATCTGCAACAACACTACTTCCAAATAAGGTCACGTTCTGAGAATTAGGACTTCAACATACATTTTTGGAGGACACAATTCAACACAACGAATAAAAAATGCCACTTCTCCAAAATACGTCTATAGCTTTAGTGCATTACTAAACAAAATCCTAGCTGTTTCTAAAGTTTATAAGGAAAATTTTGTCACATTTGGCAAGCAGACTCTAAAATTTATATGAATATGCAAAGCACCAAGAAAAGCCAAGACAAACTTGAAGAACATATTGGGATTTATTATAAAGCTGTTATAGAAATTAAGACAGTGTGGTATTTCCACAAAGAGAGACCAAAGGAATAGATTACACAGTTGTGAAACAAACCCACACCTTCACAGACAACTTATATATGCAAAGGTGACAATACAGAGCATTAGGGAAAGGACAGACTTTTCAAAAATAGCGTTTAGTCCTAGCTGGTGTGGCTCAGTGGGTTGAGTGCAGGCCTGAGAACCAAAGGGCTGCCGGTTCCATTCCCAGTCAGGGAACATGCCTGGGTTGCAGGACAGGACCCCAGTGGGGAGGTGTGTGAGAGGCAACCACACATTGATGTTTCTCTCCCTCCTTCTCCTCTCTCTGAAAATAAATAAAATCTTTTTTAAAATAGTGTTTAATCAGTTTAATTCACATGACAAAAATGAAATTTGACTTACCTCACACCATACACAAAACCCAACTTTAGGTGGGTTGTAGATCTAAATAAGACAAGTAACAGTTCCAGAAATTGATAAGGACCTTTGGTAAGAAGATATTTTTTAACAGAACACAAGAACCATTGAACATAAAGGTCTTTTGTGTTCATCAAAAGGCCCTAATAATAAAGTAGAAAGGCTGCCCACTGAGTGGGAGAAGATAATTGTAATATATGTGTATATTCAACAAAGGACTCATATCCAGGATACATATCCATAAGAAAATGGTTGACAATCCTATACAAAAATGACTAAGAGACTTTAATAGGCACTTCATAAAAGAGGATATCCAGAGACTCAAAAATATGAAAATGGACTCAACTATTTGTAACCTGGGAAATCCAAATTAAGACCACAATGAAATACCACTATACCCATATCAGAATGGTTAAAATTAAAGATATGTACAGTAGTAATTATTGGCAAAGATGTGGGGCAACTGGAACTCTCATATATGGCTGGTGGACTGCAAACTGAAACCACTGAGCAGTAGTTATAAAATTGTTTGATATTATCCAGTTAAGTTTTACAAACACATAACAAGAAACTTTACTGCTAGGTATAAACTGAGCATATGCACATGTGTGCTACAAAATACAGGAATACTCACACAGCATTATTCCAAAAATTGGAAACAAGTCAAACGTCCATCCATAGTAGTTGGTTAAATTGTAGCATATTTATAACATGGAATACTACATAGGAGTCAAAAATGAATCAACAGCCTCACAAATCATAGTTGTATCTCCAAAACAATGTTGAATGAAAAAACACCAAATCTTGACTTTGAACAATTTGATTAATCTCTTCACTTACACCAGATAAAAATTTGTACCTCTTGGGGCTTTGGTGAGGACTAAGTGGTATGGTGTACATCAAGTGCTTAGCAAGCTTTTGGCTTAATGAATATTAGCTATTATTTATTATTATGTTCTTTCTGGAAATGAGCATTAAAGAATGTTGCAGAGCACTTATTATGCCATCTAATGCCCCTAATATTCTCCCCCAAATCCCTTCCTTTACCTTCTCGCAATTGGGTCTTGGTTTCTTTAAGAAGTCAACCATAACTAAGGAAAGAGGAATGCTGGGAAGAACCGCTCAGCTCAGGACTGGAGCATGACGGGAAAGGGGGCGGAGTCTAAGGCAGCGCATGCGTAGTTGGTTGCGTGTTGCGCGCGATGGATCACGCGGAAGAATCCCCGTAAGAGGAGATAATTCTCTTTTTAAGAACTTGGCGCGAGTTCTTGGGTCCTATTACTTCTTTTCCAGCCGGTGCTGCCCGGCGATACGGAGGCGACCAGAAGGTAAGCGCGTCCGGTGGCGGCGGGAGGTGCTGTGCGGGGCGGAGTCGCACCACGTGACGGGGCGGGAACCGGCCGGGGGGCGGTGCTGGACGGACTGCGCGGCTGAGGCGGTGCGGCTTTCGCTGCAGGCAATGACTGGAGTTTGCGGGGTGCCTCCTCTCCAACCGATGCAACGTTGCAGTGTTTGTACTCCGTGACGCGCGTGGGAATTATTGGTGGGGCCAAGAGTTTCCGAGCGAATACGACACTCGAAGGAGAGATGATCGCTCATAGATTGTTATTACTGTGGCAGGTGGACCGAAGTTCCCATCTCTTATTCCTCACAGGCTTTTAAACCAATTGCCCATTCCAAGCCTGGCTTGACTACCTAAAGACAACTTACTGGAGCTACCTTTTTTAGTCAGGTTTCCTACGTCCCGTTTAGTATGTTTACTATTACAGGAAGGAAAGTCTGCTGAATGGCAAATAGAATTTCCTATTTACAGGAAGGCGACGGTGAATCAGACCTCAGAGGTTCTCATCCCTGGGCATGGCTCCCATGGAGACCATGAAAAGTGCAGGTGGTCCCCCTTATGTAAGGAGCATCTATCGTTCACCTGTGACGGCATCTTAGGCTAAGAAATGGGGCCCTTATGGAGGCCTCCAGTAAAGGCTGAATTAGAGGTGGGGTGGGGAGCTCAATGTGCCCCACTTCGAAAAATGAAAAGCTAAGGTGGGTCTCCAAGTACTAATTTTCATGGAGTCAAAAACCATTTCTGAGTCATTTCCTCTAAGGGCTGCTAACTTCCTCCCATGCCTTGGTTTGCAGGTCTCATTCCTTCTGTAACTTTCAAAATGTGAAAGACCAGAGTACTTGTCTATAAAGACGTTAGGGAAGTGGGAGCTAATGCCAGAAAACAGTTTTCTTACGTGAAGGTAGTTACTAAAGGAGCGGAAGGCAGGAAGAAAGAATAGAGTTAGTCATGGCCCCAGGAAAGCTTTTTTTCAAGTGCTCAACCTTAAAGCCTTGTGCTCAACACAAATCTTTTAATATAGATAAACATGAAAAAAGAAAGAATAAACACGAGTACCAATCCTTTATGTTGTGTTTTAGGAGCCCAGCTATCCATTACCAAGAAGAAATCTATTAGCTTAGACTGGGGAATTTCTTTACTAAAAAGTTAGGATGAAAGAACCTTTGGATGGTGAATGTGGCAAAGCAATGGCACCACAGCAGGGCCTTCTGGAGAAAATTAAAGAAGAACCTGACAATGCTCACGTAAGAATTTCATTTTACGTAAAAAGTTTTATTTCTTCTTTTGTATCTGGTGAACTCAAATGTTTAGTTAGATAATTCCTAGCTTGTAAGTTAAAACAACCCAAACTGATTATTTTTTCTTATTAGATGAGTAAGTCGTTTTTCTGCTCTTTGAATGAAAAAAGATCTTGGTAACTATATGATATTTTATTTTGTAAAAAGATAGTATGTGTTATCATTTTTCCATGCTTGGTACCTTTTTTTTTGTAAATTCTCTTACATCCGACAGTAGTTTCCCTTTATTCTCTTAAGTATTGTGGTGTCCTCTGTGCCAGGGGATCCAGGAAGTGACCATAGTCACTTTGGTCCCTTCCCTCATAGAGCGTACAGGTTGGTAGGGGAGATAGACATTACACAAGTAATTTATCAAATAATATATGATATAAACATGACAAGTGCTCTGGAAGCAAAGTATAAAATGGGGAATCTGACCTAGTTTTGGTGGGGGACAGAGGCTGACTAGGAAGGCTTGCATGGGGGGAGGATTTGTGGGCTGAATCTTGAAGAGTGAGTAGACTGGGCAAAGGCAGGGGAAGTGCTCCAGACAGGGGTCTCTGCATGTAGGAGAGCCCTGAGTGGAAGGGTGCATGGCTCTTTTCAAGAACGACAAGACCAGTGGGCCTGGAACAGAAAGGTATGAAATGATGGTGGTGATGGTGACGAAGATTACGACAACAGTGATAATAGATGGCATTGATATATCAATATGTAATATATATTATGTTTTAATGACATGTGCTTAGATTGTACCAGCCACCATTCTCACAACCATGTCATTCCCATTTTCCAGATGAAGAAACCAAAGCACAAAGAGGTCAAGCAGTTTAACCACAGGTCACAGGTCACAAATGGCAAAGACTGGATTCAAATACCCAGGTAGTCTAGGTAATTCAGAGCCTATGCTATTTTCTTCTAGAATGAGGCTCTGCAGGTAATTTGAGGCCAGATTACACGGGATCTTACAGATCTTGTTAAGAATTCCAGTCCTTCCTGAGCGAGATGAGAAGCCATTGCAGGGTTTGAAGTGGGAGAGTAAGTGAAATGTGTTTGGAAAGAGAAGCTGGCTGCCCTGTAGGGGGACCCAGATTGAAAATTTATGGAGGTCCATGTGGAGAGACTAGTTAGTTAGTTGTTTTAGCAAAAAATTACTTTTTTCTTTTTGGACAGTTTTAGTTTATATTCTGTAGTTACTATATTTCATAAACAAAGCCAAATTACAACTATAAATAATATAAATAATGAAATAGTAAATGATGATATTTTATTTTTCATTCCATCTCAAAGCCAGTATTTTTCCAGGAGAGGAATGCAAATTAGATTTTGTCTCACTATTCAGCTTCGTGCCTTTCTAGAGTGCTGTGCCGCGGAGAGGTCTGAGGAGTGTCTACAGAAATGTGGGGTGGGGATGATGGCATCTGTGACACTTGTTTTTCCTCCGTGTGGTAGATTCTTCCTCTTCTGCCACAGGAACCATTTGTTTGTCAGGTTTTGTGGATTCTACTTTTAAAATATTTTTGACTTTGTCTCTTTCTTTTCCTTCCTATTTCATTATTTTCATTTGGACTTTTATAACAATTTCCTATTTCATCCTTTTTCCTTCAGTCACAGTCCTTGTCAAAACACTGTATAGTGATGATGTTGTAATCTATCGATCTGATGACATTAGTCCCTTTAAAGCCCTGTCTCCTCATGAATGATAAAGCATAAACTTTTTTCCAAAAGATTTCATTTATTTATTTTTTAGAGAGGGGGAGAGAGAGAGAGGGAGAGAAACATCAATGTGTGGTTGCTTCTTGCACGCCCCCTACTGGGGACCTGGGCCAAAACCCAGGCATGTGCCCTGACTGAGAATGGAACTAGCTACCCTTTGGTTCACAGACCGGCACTCAGTCCACTGAGTCTCACTAGCCAGGGCTAATAAAACATAAAATTTCTAGTGTGACATCCAAACTATCCATGTTTAGGCCTTTGTTTCCCTCTTCAGTATCATCACTCATCCTTCCCACTTTTCTAATCTATGCTCCTGCAGACTATTAGCATTTCACTCTAAAATATATTTTGTTGAGTTTTGTTTCCTTGCCTTTGCACTTGCCATTTCTTCTGCCTGTGGTATCCTAGACTAGACAGCCTGGCAAAAATTTTCTCCTCTTTTAAGATACAGTTTCAGTGTCACTTAGAGGTGAAATGAAATATTCTTTTTTTTCTATTGCATAGTGGGTTATATAATATCTATTTTATAGATAAGGAAATTGAAACTAAGAAAGATTAATTAACTTGTTTGAGCCAAGATCGCATCTATTTCTGTCTGCTACCAGAACCCATAGTGTTCTGTTGTGTTCTGTTTGCTGTGCTGGTCTTTGAGTATGTAGATGTGGAAAAACAATTACAGTCCCTATCCATGGCAGACATGGTCCTTCCACTCTAGCGTGTATGTGCAGGGGAAAAGGAACGGTGTTAGACATTAAAAAGATTATCACCCAAATTGATATGAAGTGAAGTATTATCACAGGTGCTGTGAGTAAAAGGGAGATGTGAGAGACTTCAACAGAGGATCAATTTAAATTGGTCAGGGTTTGAATTTATTATAGTAAATATGCTTTGTTGTATTGGTACATCTATGGGGGAGATAGCATGGGTTTTGGAACAGCGATAGTTGGGTTTGATTCCCGTCTGTGCACTTACTATCTTTCTGACCTTGACCAAATTGCTGAACATCTCTTAACTTCACTTTTCTCATCTATGAGGAAAGTATCATATAGTTCCTACCATATAGGCAATAGATCATTTGGTGCCAGAATGTGTATCATGAGCGGTGGTAAATTAATGCAGTGGTTTCTAGTTTTTGGCATATAATCAAAGAAATTTCAAAAGGAACTTTGGGACCTGCTGTATCAGTCATTTGTTTTTGCTTTGTTTAGGTAAATTAAAAAATACAACTACCAGCCCTGGCCAGGTAGCTCAGTTGGTTAGAGTGCCCTATGAGTATGCCAGGGTTGCCGATTCCATCCCACACACAAGAGACAACCAGTGAATGTGTAGATGTGTGGAGCAATGAATCAATGTTCTCCCCCTCCTTCCCTCCCTCTCTCTGTCCCTCCATTCCTCTTCCCGTTCCTCTCTCTCCAAAATAAAAAAAAAAAATTCAACTACCATATATTATCACCATTATTTCAGAAATCATAGTATTTTTAAAAAGCTTTTATTTTGAAAATTTTTTATTTTATTTTATTTTATCTATTTATTTATTTTTTTAAAGATTTTATTTATTTATTTTCAGAGAGAGGAGAAGGGAGAGAGAAAGAACAACATATAGTTGCCTCTCACATGGCCCTCATTGGGGACCTGGCCCGCAACCCAGGCATGCGCCCCAACTGGGAACCGAACCGGGACCCTCTGGTTCCCAGCCTGCGCTCAGTCCACTGAGCTACACCAACCGGGCTGAAAATTTTTTATTTTGAAATACATAGGGCTATTTTGACACCCTCCCCAAAATAATTAGGATGCTTGTGATCTCAGACTAAACACAGTTTTTTACAAGATAGGTATATGTATTTTAAAAATTTTGTTTTCATGGTTATGTTTTAAAGAATTTTAAAGAATATGTTAATTGTTAATCTGATTTGGGCTGTGATGAGTTTATGTGTAATGAGCAGATTGCATTGAAACTCTTGTGTTTTTTCTGCTGTTAACAGATATGACAGCTCTTGGCTAAAATTATTAATTTTACAAACTATAAATTATTCAGACTGAATTTAATTTATTGTTCCCTTATAAACACAGCCTTAAAAGGGTAGTGTTCAGCATCTAAAAGCTGTGTATTACTCATATATGAAGATTACATTTGCCAAGTAGATATAACCATAATAAAAGATTTTCTGATTCTGAAAGATCCTTTTTGTAAAGATTAAATCTATTCTAATAACTTGTAAATTTTGACTTGAGGTAGTTGTGAAGGTGATTACAATTAGAATGTAGAAGAGATGAATATGACAATTATTTTTTGCCTCAATTTCTAGTTTACTCAGATACTAACACTGTATTCATTTCTCTCTTTTTTTTTCATTCAAGGAGTATGAACATGCCCCAAAGCCAAAAACTCAAGAAAGTGAACTGAAAATTAGTGCTGTGTTCTCAGTCAGTAACAGTCCTCTTGGTAAGAAATAGAACTGCAAAAGTTAATTATGATTAATATTTGTTATATTCCGACTAGTAGAATTTAGGGAAGGCACCTCTTTGTGTAAATCTTTTCTTCCTTTAGATAAGGAAGTGCTTTTCAAACTGGGTAGCTGGTCTTGACCAGCATTTTAAAAGTGGAACAAAAATAAGGTTATATCAGAGTGTGATGCATGTAGTAAGGAAACATTATTTCATGAAACTTCTGTTTTAGATATGAAATTGTATTCACATATGCAGACATGTGTATATGTAAATATGTCCTGGGTTGTAATGTGAAATGTAGTTTTTACTATGGCTGTTGGTTTAAAAAGTTTGAAATCCCCTGGAGTGCTTATTGCCTCATTCATGTTGGATTTTAAGACTGATGGAGTTGCCCTAAAAATAGAGAATATATGTGTTTGTGTTGATACTAAAACTTTTTGTTTTTTAATAGCCCAACAGTTGACCCCAGGCTTCCAGTTTCCTCTTGCATCACCTGGACCAAGTAGATTGCTTTCTTCAGTTCCAGCCATAGCTTTGCAGATTGTTTGTTTTGGTTGTAAGACAATGCTTTATAAGGGGCAAACTGCGTATCATAAGACAGGATCTTCTCAGCTCTTCTGCTCCCTGCAGTGCATCACCAGATATTCTTCACCTGTCTGCCTACCGTCTCCTCCCAAGAAAACCTGCATAAACTGCTCGAAGTATAAAATTCTTAATTAATTCCCCTTTTTACTTTTTCAGTGTGTATATAGTTCAGTTCGAACATGCTGTTGCTACTTTAAATCTCTTTAGCACATTTCTATGGGAATAGCTTTTCAGCTAATTGAGAAATTTGCAGATTCTAAAGTTTTGTAATGTTAAATAAATTACTTGGTGTTAAAAGTATTGCCTAAACTAGTTTTTCTTATCTCTTTCAGTTTAAATTTTATAATGGGAAGAAATAGCAAATGATTTGTGGAAATTGTAGGACCACTCATACATATATTCTTAATCATAGACAACAGCCATTCAAAATTATTTATCTTTAATGTTATTGAAGTATAAAATAAAATAATGCCACTCATAATATATAGTATATGAAAATTATTTAATTCTTTAGAAGGTAAAAACTAAATGGCCAAAAATATAATGTGGGTATTTCTAAAAAATCTTTGTGAGCTTTTATTGGGGAATCATTGTTGCTTTAAATAATGCATAGATTCAGAAAGAGAAAGAAATAGCAGCAAAGTCACGTAAACTTCCTTTTCTCTGCTAGTACCTTTGCAGAATTTGGCATGTTTTGCCTATTCCTGTGGAAATGTAATTCTAGGAATACAGTGTGTTGTCAGTAGTCACTAATTCAGAGCAAGAAAAGTTAAGAGCTTGGTTTTAGGTCATGGCTCTATTACTTATCTGTATAACCTTGTGTTAGATATTTTATTTTTCTAAGCCTCAGTTTCTTCATTGGCAGATAGTGTCTCCTTCCTCAGATTTTAATGAGACAGTGTTAGTACAGGACCTAGCAAATGGTTAGTAAGTGGGATCTTAACTGTTTTCAATAATAAAGTTAATATTATTATGTATACTTACCATAATTATAAACCCCTATTTTGTCTTTGGAGATAAAGGACAGTTTCTTTATCTGCTTGGTGTGATAGCCTTAGATATATAAAAGTAGGTTCTGTAAAAATGGAAATCTCCAATGAAAGTAAAGAGGAATTTTAAAATATTTTCCTTTGGCATTAAAATTTTGTTCTAAAATGCACTTTTAAAACCTTAGTTTGACTCTTTTATGTCATTCTCATGAAGCTGACTTGGAAGAGTAAATTTAGTTTTCTGTTTTTAGATATTCTCTTTCAACATGTCAAATATCAAATGAAAACGAATTAAAATTTAGAGGACGTAACACAGTTTATACATCCAAATGCATATATCTCTCTTTAACAATGTAATTTGTGTCAGGGACATTTTACCTGCTCTTACTCAAAAGCCTTTTAAATCTCTTGATTGGGCATTACCTTCAGAGCCTATGAAACATTCCTTTAGACTAAGTTATGTGAAACATCTGTCTTTTTAGTATGGGTTTGATTTTTGCGAAATTGCCGAAGTTATTTGATGCCTTATCAGCTGACTATCATAGTTAAGCTGCATCATGCTGTTAAACATGCTATTTGGCTATAAAATTAAGTTGTTCTTCTTAGAACTCTTATAAATTAAAAGAGAAACTAGAAAAAAACTTTGAACCATGTTGTTGGAAGATGTATGGTTTTTCTTAGATAAATATTAAGGTGTTACACTCATTTGGATGCATAAGGTTTAGAATGCATTTATCTTTATGTGCACAGATTTTCATTAAAGACATTCTCATTGGTTTACTTTTATATACATTGTGACATTAAGACCACTCATTGTTAAATAAAATTCTTTATTGCTCTGTTTTTAGAGAAAAATCACTTTTCAAAGTTAGTAAATGTATTACAAGCATATCCACTTGGTTTCTAAGATTCACTGTTGCATTTTTAAGGGTAGGCGAGTGTTAGAAAATTAAAGTACTTTATTATTGTTGCTGTTCTTTCATAGTTCACCATGGTGTAGTTCTGTATATTAAAGGTACAGGATGGCAGGCAGAATAGTGAAATAATCAATTCCATAGACTGCAGAATCTGACTGTTGGGATTTGTATTCTGACTTCACTGTTTACCAGCGTGTGACTTTGACCTTTCTGATTTGGTCTCCTCATCTCTAAAATGGCAATTATAATAATACCTCATAGAGTTCTTCTGACAATTGGATAATTTGAGTAAAGGGAACTATGTCTGGCACATAGTAATTGGTATAGATTATTGTAATATATAATATTATTGCCATTAATTTTTTTTACTTAGTGGCCTGCACTAGAGTTTCTAATTATTGACTGTTTACTTCAGTGTTTATACTTGTTAGAAGAATGGCAATACTTAGCCTCCGTTTTTACCGTTGGTGCTGATTGCAACGATGAAAACTGTAGGTTTCTCACAGAACTCTGTTATTTGTGTTCTTTTATCTTCTTTTTGATTCTGTTCTGATATCACACCTTAGTAGTCCTTTTGTTATGTTTCTTTGCTGTCTTCAGTTATAGGTAAATTTTATGTATCGTGTTAATATTTTTTATATTACTCTTTGGTAGTTCACTGTTTCCCAAATCTTGCATTTAAATTTATTTTTTTATTTTTATTTTTAAAAATATTTTATTTATTAATTTTAGAGAGAAGGGAAGGGAGGGAGAAAGAGAGGGAGAGTAACATCAATGTGTGGTTGCCTCTCATGTGGCCCCCCCTGGGGACCTGGCCTGCAACCCAGGCATGTGTCCTGACTGGGAACCGAACCAGCGACCCTTTGGTTTGCAGCCCGTGCTCAATCCACTGAGCTACTCCAGCCGGGGCGTATTTTAATTTATTTTTTAAAAAATTTATTTCTTGTCTCATCCATATTTTTATCCCTGGCAGCCAGTGGCTAGTAGGAGGACAAGTGTTTCATGGTCTGGAGCTCGGGGACAGCCACTCATGCAGTCGGCTCCATGACTGAAACCTGTTTGGAGCTGTAGGCCTCACTGTTTTTGTCATGGGATTCTAGCTGGATATATTTTAAAAATAATACTTTTTTCTACATCTATAAATTGGGTATTATAAACTCCATTTTATACACGAGGAAACTGAGATAGTAATTGCCTCTCGTTGCCACTCAGCTGATAAGTAACAACTAATTGTTGAACCCGGGTCTCCAGATGCCCTGTGCAGGGTCATCCATTTTCTACTACACAATAGCTGTCCTTAGTAAATGTAGTTATTTTAGCTCACAAAGAGGAAGAGATTACAGTTATGAGGAACACATTTCATTTTGCTTTTGTTACTTATTTTTAGAGACATTTTAAATCCAAAGAATGTGATCGCAACTGGATTTGAAAATTCCTCTCCTAGTGAAGATTTCTGCAGCCAGTCATGCCTTTCTTCTTTTGAGCTAAAGAAAAAACCTGTCGTCACCATATATACCAATAGCATTTCAACTAAGTGCAGTATGTGTCAGAAGAATGCTGACGTAAGTCCCATTTTACCTTTACTGGGATTCTGCTCAAAGACCAGAGATTTTTAACTGGCTCTGCTTATTTCGTATGTGTATGTGTTTTCATTTCCTAGATTCGATTTGAAGTGAAGTATCAAAATGTGGTAAACGGTCTTTGTAGTGATGCCTGTTTTTCAAAATTTCATTCTGCCAACAACCTCACCATGAACTGTTGTGAGAACTGCGGGAGCTACTGCTATAGCAGCTCTGGTCCTTGTCAGTCCCAGAAGGTTTTTACCTCAACAAGCATCACAGCATACAAGCAGGTATGAGGATCAGCCTGTCGCATATGGTCAGGCCTGCACCTTCGGAGGTGGCTGTGTGGGGATGTAATGCACAATGAAAAAGAGTGAGCTCTTCCCATCGGTGCTGTATGAGTTGATGGTGGTAGTGAGGTGATATATGTGAATAAGGTCATTTTTAGGGTTTCTTTCATGGCCAGGAATTCACACATGCAATTTCATGGTTTGCTGTGTATGAGTCTAAAATCTGTTTTGATAGATAATAAAGACAACCTTCATATTATTGTAAATAAACTATGATTGAAAGTCACAAAATGATGAAATCAATAAATTAAAGCATATCTTTTCCTTTTAGAAAAGATATTTTTTAATGTGTTTTGGCATAAATTGTAATTATTTTGGCACCATTGCCTTATTAGAATACTTTAGCTAATTTATTATGTATTAAAATGAGTAATAGATCCATTTAATTACTAAATATATCAATTTGTGTTGATTTAATTGTTAAATGGTTTGGGGTCTTTAAAAATACATATTTAAAAAAAGATGTAAATTATAATTAAAATTTTTTTTAGTTAGCAAGTAGTTTGATTTATATTTAATTCCTCTGAGTAGTTGGTGATAGACATTTATCTTTGAAAAGTATTACTTTTCTGAGAGTTGCAACTTTTGGCAGTCTGGTTCCTACTGTTAGAGAATCCATTTTATTTTTATATATGAGATCCAAAAATCAGTTTCATTCCTAATTTTCATATTGATATTATACTCTTATCAACTGTACTCTATAAATGATGTTCTTCTTTTACCAGGAAGATGATGTAATGAAACTTAACAATCTGTGTATTCTCACCATTTACTTCTCCATGTAATTTCTTGCTGAGAGGCTTTGTATTGTGTCAGTGACAGCATTACCGTAGTGGTTGGGAACCTGGACTTCGGAGTGTGACGAAATAAGTTTAATCTCTTACTTTTCTGTTTATTTGTTAAGCTAATCTAATTAAAGCTCATTTAAACTTTCTGTTAATTTTTTAAAGTATCTCACTGTGTTTAAAGAATTCTACAATACAGTGCATATAAATTGCTTAACATGGGTCGTGGCTCGTGGTAAGCACTCAACAAATAAGTGATAATATTGGTAATTTATATAAATGATAGCTATTACTATTATTGTTTCTTAAAACATGAGTAAACTTATGAGCAATTTTTATTTTGAAACTCAGCTTGAAAACAAGTAGTTTTGCAAGATGACCTAGTATACGTTAAACATGATTTCTGTCTCCTCCTCCTAGTTAAGTAACCTTAAAGGTGGTAGACTCTCCTAGATTGATGTCCAAGCCTGCACTGAGATGACCCTTTGGTTCATGGATTACCTGGTGTTCTCTGATTATTTGCAATGAGAAAAGTATGACTGTCTAATTCATTACTTTTAGTGTGTTTTGTTGTTGCTAGTATATCTGAGTACTTACTGATTTTCTTCCATTTACATTTTATTGTATGAAAGCACTTACTTTTCCCACATTCCAGCTTTCAGAAAGTCTGTGCTTGGCGTGGCCTCACTGTCATGCTCAAATATTTCAACCGAAGGCAGTGGTTGTAGGTAGCTTTTTTTTTCTTTTCTTAAACAATACGTATATATGTACTTTATGCTTAGGCATGTGAATGTTTTTTTATTTTCTTAACAGAATTCAGCCCAGATGCCTCCGTATGCCTTGGGGAAATCATTGAGGCCCTCAGCTGAAATGATTGAGACTACAAATGACTCAGGCAAAACTGAACTTTTCTGCTCTATTAATTGCTTATCTGCTTACCGAGTTAAGACAGTTATTTCTTCAGGTAATGTTTAAATTTGATACATTTATAGATTTAATAACTGTCGAAGAAGAATGTAGTGGCTTTTCTTTCATTTTGTTGTAAGATAAATTTATCTATATGGTTAAATAAAGACACAAGATTGTTTTATTTTCAGAGAACTGATTTTTAAGTGAAAATAGTTTTTCACAGATTTCCTTGGTTGAGTTTTTTTAAGTTTCATATATAAAAAGAAAAAAAACCACATAAGTTTCAAGTTAGTTTTTGTGTAAATGGGACTTAATTGAGGAAGTTGTAGTTAACTTTACAGGCTATTATAAAATTCCTTGATTTTTGTTTTGTATATTATTACTTGTGTTTTTATTCTAACACATTTTTGGATTATTTGCCCATCTGTGTAACTTATTCATTGGTTTCTATTTTTGGCTACCAAGGTGTCCAGGTTTCGTGTCATAGTTGTAAAACCTCAGCAATCTCTCAGTATCACTTAGCTATGTCCAATGGAACTATATACAGCTTCTGCAGCTCCAGTTGTGTTGTGGCTTTCCAGGTATGGCCTAAGGTATTTTATCCCTGCAGTCCTCTTAGGCATTGGTCTGTGGCAAAATGTTCACTGCTGAAGGTCCATACTTATAAAAGATTAAATTTAAGTCAGAAAAATTTCTGTTCAACTGTGGAAGCTAGGATATGGTTTGGATACGCGGTACGGTGGTGTGTTCATGTGTGCCTTCCTCTCATCCTGGGCTGGACACATAATGACTCCTGGCATGGAATTGTAAGCCTTCACTTGTCACATTTTCTCCTCACTCTCAGAGAAAGTGGAGTTCAGTGATCCTCCAGGGTGGGAAGATGTCTGATGCGGTGTCCCTGGTACGAGGGAGAAAGACACTGCTCACTGCTGTGCTCTTCATAGCCATTAGAGGCTGGTTGTGATGGGAGTGTAGGTGGGGGGGTGTCATGGGGGAAAGGAGAGACCTGCTCTGATTTATTAGGGTCATATGTCCTAGAGGTCTTTGTCTGGAAAGCCTACATTTCTCAGTCCTTCTGTTCTGGAAGTATGCCATTTAAACTCTGTGTACTACTTCATACATTTTAAAATGTTGCATAGGAGTTAACTTATTAAAATGAGAAAATGAAAATTACCAAGTTCCATTATTTCTCAATCGTTAAAAATCTTTGCGTTATTTGTGTCCATTTAGAATGTATTTAACAAGCCAAAAGGAACAAAGTCTTCAGCAGTGCCCCTCTCTCAGGGCCAAGTAAGCCCACCCTTCGGGTCAACAGCGTCAGCAGGAGGAGGTACTGCCTCTGGAGGTTCCCCCAGCCCCATCACTGGCTCTGCCGCAGCCAGTCTCCAGCCTCTTGCTGCACACTGCCAGCAAGTTGCTTTGACCCGTGCGGTTGTTAAACTCAAGTGTCAGCACTGTAACCATCTGTTTGCCACAAAACCAGAGCTGCTTTTCTACAAGGTAAAGAGAGATCGTGAAAGGGATTGAATAAAAGCTTATCCAATAAAAGCATTTTTGTCTCTTCATCTTTGACAGTCACTTAATTTGCTTTGAAATAAGAAGGAAAAGGATTTCTTAAAGTTAAAGCAACTGTTTAATTAGGTCTTAATGATTATTCTTTCTCTGCAGGGTAAAATGTTTCTGTTTTGTGGCAAGACTTGCTCAGATGACTACAAAAAGAAAAATAAAGTTATTGCAATGTGTGACTACTGTAAACTACAGAAAATTATAAAGGAGACTGTACGATTCTCAGGGGTTGATAAGCCATTCTGTAGTGAAGGTAAAGAAAGAAGTTCAGTCTTATCCACAGGGCATGTGGTTGTTATGAAATAGTCATTATGAGGTGGGCTATTAATCCACAATTAATTTTCAAGAAACTTTTATGAAGTATAATTTGAAGCTCTTGAGTTATATTTAACTCTCTTTAAAGTTTATCTTTTTAAAGGTTACATTAATCTCAGTAAAGAAAAACTCGAAATATTAGATCGATAATATTAGTATAGAGCAGGGGTCCCCAACCCCGGGATCCATGGCTTTTAGGAACCAGGCCACACCAGGTAAGATTTTATGTAATGCTATTGAATCATTCCGAAACCATCCTCCTCACCCTGGTAGTGGACAAATTGTCTTCCATGAAACTGGTCCCTGGTGCCAAAAAGTTTGGGGACCCCTGGTATAAAGTACAAAAAAGTCTCTTCATAAGTAGAGCTATGACTTCAGAGATCTTTTTCTTCTCCCACCTGTTTGTGAAGAAAGTACTTTAGCAGTTACGGCCTCTTGGCTTAAGAAATTTGCATACTGCATATGTTTCTGAATATAGATGGCCTAATAATTAGTTTATGTAAAAGGTGATATGAGTTTGTTTTGTGAATATAGAGACTATCCTTTAACCTAGAGGCAAATAATTGTGTCCATTATTTCATTATTTAGGAATTAACTTGAAGTTGGCATCTAAGACTGGAGAGAGTCTCACTTTACCTTCTTCAAGTTCATGTAAATTTGATGTTTCTTCTTTCATCCTTTCGGTTCTCAGTTTGCAAATACCTCTCTGCTCGCGACTTTGGAGAGCTGTGGGGAAACTACTGTAGGATGTGCAGCTATTGTTCACAGACGTCCCCTAATTTGGTAGAAAACCGATTGGAGGGCAAGTTAGAAGAGTTTTGTTGTGAAGATTGCATGTCCAAATATACAGTTCTGTTTTATCAGGTAAATACAATATACTTTTTGGCTTTCTGAAGCTTGTAAAGTTATTTTCTGTTTAAAGTGTGTTCGGATTATGTGAATAAAATTTTGTGTTTAGAACTGGGTAAAATAAACTGTGGGCTCCTGAAGCAAGATTCAGTTGACTATGAACTTGAATTCTTTGGGCTAAAGAATATAGAATTTCTGGAGTTTTTGTTGTTATTCAAGGGTATGTTTCTTTTAAATTTTGCTTTCTTATAAGGAGTTTTTTCAAGTTAGAACTTTACATAGTTAAGTTGCCTTAAGACTGTCATACAAAAGGTTACTCTGAGGAATTTGAAGTCAGATCTTGTTCTCATTCCATAGGTCAAATGACTATGACTGACCACCTTTTTAAAAAAAATTACTTTTTTGAAAGGCTAACAATGAAAGCTACAGTTAATTGAACCACTAATACCTGTACAGTGCTTCATAGTGTTTAATCCCTACCAGAATCCCAAGAGGTAGGAATATTATTGCCAGCTTATAAATAAAGAAAACGAGTAACATGTCCTTGAAGAAACTGGCAGATGAAGCTAGATAGCACCTATAACACTCCAATGAAGTCGTCTGTTTACTTGTCTCCCTAATCCCCAAGATAAAAATCTTCTTGAGGAGAGGTATGTCATTTTCATAGTTATATTAATAAGACCATGACCTATGTTAGTGCTCAAGATACCTCATTAGATATTTGTTGAATGAATCAGAGTCTTTATGACTCCAAAGCCCATATTCTTCCTACTGCAGTATGCTGCCTCTTAACCTTTTAAAAACAGAACCTATTTTTAGATCTCTTCATTGGTAATTTTAGAAAACAGATCAATTTTTATATTCTCTCAGTTGAGGGTATCTATATGAAACAAGAAAATATATATGCATGTATATATTTCTTTTTTTAAAAGTGTATTTGATTGATTATGCTATTACAATTGTCCCAACTTTTCCCCTTTGCCCCCCTCCCGGTTTCCCCCTTCCCTCCAGCAATTCCCCCTTAGTTCATATCCATGGGTTGTACATGTAAGTTCTTTGGCTCCTCCATTGCCTTATACTGTTTTTAACATGCCCCTGTATATTTTGTACCTACCCAGTTATGCTTCTTATTCCCTGTACCTTTCCCCATTTTCCCCCTTCTCCTTCCCAGCTGATAACCCTCCAAATGATCTCCATATCTATGATTCTATTCCTGTTCTAGTTTTTGTTTTTTAGATTCAGTTATTGATGGTTGTGAGTTTGTTATCATTTTAACGTTCGTAGTTTTTTGTTTTTTGGGTTTTTTTTTCAGATTTTATTTATTTATTTTTAGGGAGCAGGGAAAGGAGGGAGAAAGAGAGAAACGTCAGTGTGTGGTTGCCTCTTGCACATCCCCTACTGGGGACATGGCCCACAACCCAGGCATGTGCCCTGACTGAGAATCGAACCAGCAACCCTTTGGTTCGCAGGGCGGCACTCAGTCCACTGAGCCACACCAGCCAGGGCTAATGTTCATAGTTTTGATCATTTTCTTTTTCCTAAGTAAGTGCCTTTAACATTTCATATAATAAGGGCTTGGTGATGATGAACTCCTTTAGCTTTACCTTGTCTGGGAAGCACTTTATATGCTCTTCAATTCTAAATGATAGTTTTGTTGGATGGAGTAATTTTGGTCATAGATCCTTGCTTTTCATCACTTTGTGTAGTTCTTGCCATTTACTTCTTGCCTGCAAAATTTCTTTTGAGAAATCAGCTGATAGTCTTACAGGAACTCCGTTGTAGGTAACTGTCTGCCTTTCTCTTGCTCCTTTTAAGATTCTCTCTTTATTTTTAACCTCTGACATTTTAATTATGATGTGTCTTGTTGTGGATCTCTTTGGGTCCAACTTGTTTGGGATTCTCTGTGCTTCCTGGACTTGTATGCCTATTTCCTTTGACAAATTAGGGAAGTTTTCTTTCCCTATTTTTTCAAATAAGTTTTCCATTTCTTGCTCTTCCTCCTCTCCTGGCATCCCTATGGTTTGGATATTGGCCCTTTTGGAGATGTCCCAGAGTCTTCTTAAACTCTCATTGTTTTTTTAAATTCTTGTTTCTTCGTTTTGTTCTGGTTGAATGTTGATTTCTTCCTTATGTTCCAAATCACTGATTTGAATCCTGACTTTCTTCCATTCACTGTTGGTTTCCTGTTGATTTTTCTCGATTTCCTTTAGTAGAACCTTCATTTCTTCCCTTATGCTTTTTGCTGTATTCAATGAGATCTTTGAGCATTCTGACCACTAGTGTTTTAAACTCTGCGTTTGATAGGTTGTCTAGCTCCTTATAGCTTAGTTCTTTTTTCTGGGGTTCTGTTCTCTTCCTTCATTTGGGCCATATTTCTTTGTCTCCTGATTTTGGCAGCCTCCCTGTGTCTGTGTACTAGGTAGGTTCTAGAAATATGATTCCTTTGTAGCGCACCTGTTAACTCGTATGGGGTAGAGCCTTGGGTATTCGCCAGGGCAGGGCAACCATGGCTCCGTGTTGGGGGGGTTGAAGAGGGGACAATGCTGCTACTGGCTAACTTCTTGGAACTTGCCTGGCCCTCACCCCGGTGTCCAGTCATTTCACCCACTTCCGGTATGCAATTGGTGCCCCTCCAGCTGCTGTCCTGGTTGTGGTTCTCAGGGTGGATGGGTTTGTGTATGTTCCAACAGCTTCTCCCATGGCCCCAACACCTACGGGGTTTATAGCCAGAAGTTATGCGTCTTTATTTTTCCCGGCACTGGAGTGCTGGGCTTCGCAGTCTGGTCTGGGGCTGGGCTTGCTGCTCACAAAGTGTCCCCCTGATTTTTATCCACCACATGCGAATGTGGGGCTGCCTGTCCTGCCAGCCACTGCCTCGCCATCCCCGGCTGCCTGCCGCCTCACTGTCTCCACCCCTCCGGCCTGTCTGGATGAATATAGTTTCTTTAAATCTGTGGTTGTCTGACTTCCGTACAGTTCTGGATGATTTTCTGGCAGTTCTGGGTGTTTTTGGTTTCTAAGTTAGTTGTGTTCCTTCTTATGGTTGTGTAATGAGGTGATGCATGTCTGTCTACACCTCCATCGTGACCAGGACTGAGAATATGTATTGTTAACCACAGTATATATTTTTTATATTTCAATTGCAGTTTACATTTAGTATTACTTTGTATCAGTTTCAGATGTATGACATAGTCATTAGACAATCATACATTTTATAAAGTGTTCTGGTATTTCAAAGCACCTACCTGGCGCTATACAGAGTTATTGCAGTACTATTGACTATCTTCCTATGCTGTACTTTACATCTCCATGACTATGTTGTACTTCTTAATTCTTTTGCCTTTTTTCACCCAGTCCCCCAATACCCCTCCCCTCTGGCTACCATCAGTCTGTTCTCTCTATATGTGTGTCTGTTTCAATTTTGTTCATTTATTCTGTTTTTTAGATTCCATATGTAAGTGAAGTCATATGATATTTGTCTTTCTCTGACTGACTTATTTCACTTAGCGTAATACTCTCTAGGTCCATCCATGCTGTTGCAAGTAGTACAATTTCATTCTTTTTTATGGCTGAGTAATATTCCATTGTATGTATCTTCCACAGCTTTTTTATCCACTCATCTGTTGATGGGTACTTGGATTGCTTCTATTGCTTGGCTATTGTAAATAATGCCGTAATGAACATCGGGGTGCTTATATTCTTTCAAATTAGTATTTTGTGTTTCTTTGGATGAATACCCAGAAGTGGAATCACTGGGTCATAAGGCAGTTCCATTTGTGATTTTCTGAGGAAACTCCATACTGTTTTCCATCTGCATTCCCACCCACAGTGCACAAGGGTTCCCTTTTCTCCACATCCTCTCCAGCACTTGATTGTTGTTTTATTGGTGACAGCCATTCCGACAGGTGTGAGGTAATATCTTACTGATGACTAATGACATTGAGCATCTTTTCATATGTCTGTTGTCCATCTCTATGTCCTCTTTGGAGAAATGTCTACTCAGGTTCTCTGCCCGTTTTTGAATTGGATTGTTTGCTTTTCTGGTGTTGAGTTCTTTATAAAATTTTGGATATTAACCCCTTATTGGATATATCATTGGTAGAAATCTTATATTTTGTTATCTCAACTGACTCGTAATGTTATCTTTTTATTATTTTATTGTTTTAAGCCTATCTTCTCTTACATTTCTTTCTCAGATGGCCAAGTGTGATGCTTGTAAACGACAGGGTAAGCTAAATGAGTCCATAAAATGGCGAGGAAACATCAAACACTTTTGTAGTCTATTTTGTGTCTTGGAGTTTTGTCATCAGCAAACTACAAATGAATCTGATTCACAAAGTAAAGGTAAAATTAAACTTGGCTAATGGGATCTTTATGTCAGTGCTAGGATATAATATCAGCATACACCATTGTAAATAATATAATAAAAACAAAATTTCCCTGGATTCAGATAGCCTGAATTTTTAAAAAATTTCCTGTAAGAATCTTTAAAGATTGCCCTTGAGGGAAAATTAATCCTGATGCCTTTTGCTGTCATAATCAAACACCAAGAATAATAAATGTAGAAGCACTAATTTTATAGGAAAATTAGATTTGATTGCTTTTGATTGACTTTATCTGTGTATAAATAACCATAGTAGGGGTAGATGCTATTCAGTTAATAAACTAAAAATAAAAATAGAAAATTAGGGCAGGCAAAGGGAGAGGATATAAGTATGTTATTATAGTTTCTGTGACTGGCGTAAGATTTTATCAGAGCTTGTTTGTAGCCAAGGAAAAAAACAACACATTAATTATATCAGAGAATAAAGTAGACCAGTTCTTCATGGGTAGCAGTGTTTTTCTTGGCTAAGAATAAAATAATTTTGGAAATAGGACAGCTAATGTGGTCAAAATATCCATATGAATAGATAGATAGATGGCACGTTTTTAAAGTAGTTCCCTGAAGTAGGACTTCTCTGAGTTAGATTAAAAACATTTGACATTATGTTCTCTGATCAAAGCCTGGAGTGCTGCTCAATTGGCAGATTCCACGTGCTTTGGCTCCTGATAGTCTGGCTCTTCTTTGCCTTTGCAATCTTATTAATCATCATCCAGATATGCCTTCTAGCTAATCTTGTTTGTTATCATCCATTCCCTGGGATTAGTCAGGTGGATGGTAGAATTTTCATTCTGTGATGTAGGTCAACAAAACTGGTGTTCTTATGTAGCTGGACCAAAACTTATTTACACTGATGTCACCAAGTTACTTATAAAAATTGTCATGTTAAATCTTTATTTGAAGCACCATAGGTGCAGAAGTTTTAATATTCATGAATGGAAAAGCCCAGCTAACCTTGAAGGTGATACCTTATATTTTTACCTGTTAAATATCATTTGAAGTTTATAATTTTAGAGAACCAGCCTGTCCTTAAGTCCTAATGAACACTAATTTGAGCAGTATCACCCAACCCAACATTATGCGGAGTTAGATATTTGCAGTGGATCTTGAAAATTTAGTTTTTATATGGTTTTTCTGTGTGTGTGTGTGTGCGCGCGACCCTTTTGTTTATACTAGGTCTTACCTTTTTCTTTTAAGCAGTGACTGTTTCTAAGGCACCAACTGCTTCAATGGAGCTCCCTTCTGCCAAGACAGATACAACACCAGTTATAACCTGTGTGGTGTCATTAGCAAAAGTATCTCCTGCCCAGTCCACAGGGAACACTAACAGTGGTTTAAAAGGTATGACTTGGCATAAAGGCATTTGTTTAGACTGTGGAAATGAGGGTTGTCTAGTGTGTGTAGCTGTTACGGTAGCTGTTAGTGTTCACCGTTATTTACACTTGTATGAGGAAACATGCTCTCTGTCCTGGAGGGAAGTGGGTAGCAAGCTGGCTGGAATGGATAGGGAACGAAGTGGCGTGTATGGTTTATTTTTTTAAGAACTCAAATAATTTTAATACAGCTACTTTTACCACCAGAGATTCTAATACAGTAGGAGGGATTGCAGCTCAGGAATCCTCACCTTCACCAAGAACTCTCGGTGCTACTGAGGCTGAGGATTTTTGGACCATATTTGAGAAGTTTTGGGCTAGGCTCTAGATCACCTTAGTGAGAGGAAAGTAACGTTTTGCTTTCAGTGTTTACTTTTGGATATTCTGTGGTAATAATGTATGTTTTAATTTTTAACAGATGCAGTTACTACAGATGCAGTAAAGATCATCAAAGATGTAAGTTTTATTGTTAATGATAATGACACTTTATTTTCATTTTGGATATAGCCTTCTAATATATATCTGAGTACATTTCTATTTACAGCTTAGTCTTTAAAAAAGTGGAGGGATATATTCATTAATTTTTGTTTTCAAATCTTTTTTTTTTATTATTATTTTTTATTTTTTATTTTTTTAAATTATTTTATTGTTGTTCACTTACAATTGTCTGCATTTACCCCCATCCCCAACCCCAGGCAAACTCACCTCCCTCCCTTGCTTCCACCCTCCCCCTTGGTTTTGTCCATGTGTCCTTTATAGCAGTTCCTGAATACCCTTGTCCCCATTATCCCCTTCTCCCTCCTCTCTGCTTACTGCCAGATTGTTCTAAATTTCAATGTCTCTGGTTATAATTTGTTTCTCTGGTTGTATTTTGCTTGCTTACCTCACAAGCGTCTTGGCTGTGGCTGATCTGAGTTCCCC